>JANAVB010027800.1:25000-180000 GCA_029216955.1 Iris pallida | reverse complement strand
TAGCAACAGGTGTGACGGGCACGTGCAATGGGGCTCGCTACCCGCGCTGCACGGACGCCAACCTGGTCGATAACGCATTATGGCTAAGGGTTAGCCTACGGCTCTGAGATAGCCGTTATGTTAAATGACAAGTAAAATACGAAATGGTCGTGGACAAACGGCACGGGCGATGGGGGGGAATACCGTGGCCGTCATGAGGAAGGATTCTGCGGCACGGGCGATGGGGGGGAGGAAAACCGTGGCCGGCCTAGGTGGAAGCAAAACGGGGCTTACGGTCTGCTTGGGTGCGGGCTTGGGCACCAGGAGACGTAAGTGCAGGGTATATTCAAGAGACTTAACGGGGTGTACCAGCCATCACCCTACGCTAAGTTGAGAATTACCAAAGGGATATGTCCAAATGGCTTGTGATGCCAGCGACCAGTGCATATAGATTAAGTGGGATTTGCTGGTGGCTATCCACGTGCAAGTCCTTGCATTAAAATCAAAGTAGTCTAAGTAAAATGAACAAGTGCCTCCTGAACATGCTCGAAATGTAACACCGTGAACATGCTTGAAATGTAATATACCAAGTGAATAAAGAGTAATTCATACAAAATGAGTTAGAGGACGTGCCTACGACATGCTAGGACCCGAGACAGGGACACGTTCTTGATATTGAAAGTTTACATGAGACACGTTAAGTTGTTCCTTATAAATTGTTGACTAACTTGGTTTACTTGGACAGGGAAGGCCGGACGGTAAGTATGGGTAAGTCGTGTATGTATTTTCATGCGACACTTGAAATCAGCAACACGAGATAGGTCATGATATGTGCCATGAAATTGACCCTAAGGCAAGATTAGAAAGACAATGAATGATAGATGGTACACAAAAGTAAATGGAACGTGTTTGGTAATGATAGCATTGTGGGCGAGTTAGCCTCCCCACCAGTGCATAACAATGTACTGATAACCCCACAATCTGCTTGCAGGATGCAGGAGACGCCGGCGGGTGCGGAACTTCCATCGAACGTGTTAAGGCGCGGAGCCAACTCTGGGGCCTTGGGACGTTACAAGAAGCTGAAGCACCCTATACGGGACATAATTTATCGGAACATCGCCATGAATCATTCCATGTTGTAAGCCACTTGGCACGCCTTTTATGTTTTAGAGAGAGAGAGAGCTTGAGCGACTTGTAAACTCGGCCTAGCACCGCTTATAAACTTCTTGAATATCAATAAAGAGATTGAATTCGCTTCAACTTGTGTTCGTTTACTTTCCGCTGCAAAATGGGGACACTCTGTGCGACTCTGTAGCCTAGCTCAAATCGGCCGTTTCTGGACTTGGCCTTGCACGGGCGCAACCTAGGCCCGTGCGACATCACACCTTAGCGAGGACGATCGCTCCTACGGGAGCGGGACGTGACAGATTAGTATCAAAGCACGGCTTTACGTCCTTGGACTTCATTTCGATTTTCTCAGTTTTGAAAGCTCGTCGTTGGAAAAAGAAGTATACGCTCTCTCTTATTGTGCCTTGGGATGTTCCATACAATAAGTCTAATATTTTCAAAAGCTCGTACAAGTACTCGGTTGAACGAGATCGACAGGCGAAGGCCTTTGTGTCGAACAATGTTAAACTTGACTCGATAGAGAACACATGCTTAGTTAACATGTCACGTGCGTGCCTAACTAGTCATGCGTTGACCCTAGTAATTGAGCATGCAAACTCGAATATAGTCCGCACAGGATAGCCATACACGCGGCCTTTTGGCTAAGTTGCGTCGCGTATCGCGCACCTCGACTTTGGTGCAAACGAGTTGCGAGCAATATCAAGTACCGCTCAGTCGGGAGCGAAGCTGCACTTAGAATGTCTATCGATAGGGATGCTATCGAGTTAACGCTTAGGCGTACACGAAAGATTAACTTGGATTTTGAAGAAATAATACGAACGACTTAGTACGTCGAAATGACACGAGCGATTACGCTAGAGATTCGTCGAACGAATCTGAAGGATGTATTAGCATGTGATACAACTATGATTGAGGATCTATAGCATGGCTCGAATTCGAGTGGTGTATGTGATAGCTTCGAAGAAGGATAAGAGTGAGTGTCAACGACAAGTCGAGTGGCTCGAACCCTGAGTGGTGTATGGACGTTATAGAAATTGTTCGAGCGAGACTAAAGGATTTACGGATAGAACGAGTATATCGACGTGGCGATGCGATCGCGCAAAGCCCTAGAACGCGTCATGCTTAGTTTATCGTGACTTTGAAAGTTCCGAGCGAGATGTCGTTCGGACAACTTGTCAATGGGCAACGCAAGCTAGAAAATGACTCGAAACGATGAATGAAAATGAATGGTCTTGATCGAGGAAACTTAGAGGATCGCGCGTACGATTTTGGATTGATTCAAATGAATTATGGCTTGAGTTTGAACAACGTTCTTGAAACTAGCTTGAGGAATAGCAGTTGAACTTGATATTGAATATCGAGAAAATTGTGGAATATCCAACTCGGACAATAGCATCAACGCACGACTCGAAATTGGTTGCAAAGGAAGATCGTCAGGTTACGCATATCGTCGATGGTATTGAGGCGTATCAAAGATCGATATGCGATAACTCGAGGGTTGTCACCCTCATTTCCCGTATTTCCCGTATTTCGTATTTATACTCGTATCTGGATTTTGGCATGTATTTTTATTTTTCTCAACTTGTGGAGTTTCGGTATTTCTCGTATTTTGGGTTTTGTCATGGTTCGGTTTTAATTGGTTTGGATTGGGTTGGTTTGATTTGGTTTATTATGTATTGGAACACCTTAACCTATACTCCACCCTCAACACACCACATCCCACCCTCTTTATATTCTCCACCTACCACTCTCTCTCTTCATTACCACCACCATTTATTTCCTTCTTCTTCTTCTTCTCCTTCCTCTACACAACTCTCCCAACCCTAGGCAAGTGCATCTTGCCACCCCATGAGAACCCTATTTATTGGTCCATTTGCTAGATTAGGACATGGTGTTCAACTTTAGAACTTAACATTTTGTGATTTGGAGTCTCCATTGTTCTAGATCTAAGTTTTTTCTATTTTTGGATTTTGCATGGTTTGAGCTACTTTGGTTGAATTTTCTTGGGTTTTGATGTTTCCATGTGGAAGAGCATTCAGTTTCACTCCAGTTGGAGCTTTGAAAATCCGGATTTGGAGTTCGGATGGCCAAGTTATGAATTTTGAAGCTTGGGTTCAGCCATGGTGTTCTTGCTGTTTGGAGAAGACAGTGAGCAGTGTGCAGAGCTATTTAGCTTACGCACCCTGAGCTACGCGCGCTCTTTAGCGCTGCGTACGCAGGCTTGAGTACGCTTCCTGTTGGAAGCGTGTCTCCTTGAGTGTGCGTGACTTTCATGTACACTGCTCCCTTGAGTGTGCGTAACTTTTCACGTACACTGCTCCCCTTGAGTGTGCGTGACTTTTACGTACACTGCTCCCTTGAGCGTGCGTGACTTTTCACGTACACTGCTCCCTTGAGCGTGCGTGACTTTTCATGTACACTGCTCTCTCAGCGTGCGTGACTTTTCACCTACGCTGCTCTCTGAAGCGTGCGTGACTTTTCACCTATGCTGCTCTCTGTAGCATGCGTGACTTTTCACCTACGCTGCTCTCTCAGCGTGCGTGACTTTTCATCTACGCTGCTCTATGTAGCGTGCGTGACTTTTCACGTATGCAGCTCCCTCAGCGTGCGTGACTTTTCGTACGCTGCTCCCCTGACCCCTTGCTTAACCATTGGCTCTTGGAGTTTTGGTCTTATTTCTTTAAGCTTGGCTCTTCTATTGCCCTGTATATTGATATTTTATTAGATATTTTACGCCCATTTTATATCCTTACGCCTTTTGTCATGAACTTGATTTTGCTTAATATGTTTGGAATGACTATATTACATGGCATGGTATGACAAGGAACTAGCATAACACGACAGTGACCAGTAGTGGTGCACTCCTGACATGACCAACCTGACATGATAGTGGCCTGTCGTGGCGCACTCCTGACAAGTACCCTGACATGATTTATCTTGAAAATTTAACTTGACCTGCCTTGACACCGTGGTAGTTCTTTCTTGCTTGCTTGTTAAATCCACTTCTCCTATCTTGCATCATATCTAGGATGGGACTCCTGAGTACCACGGTCAGGAGTACCTACTAAACTGGATTAAGGTTAATAACTAGAATAACTCAGTAGTCATGAAGAGATGACACAGCTACGGGCAATCCCGTTACCTGGGCGCTCTTGGGATCTGTAGCCTGCCGTCGAGTAGGGCACATTTCCAGCACACCGTCGCGTGTTGCACCCTCTAAGTCACCTAAGGGTACATTTGTCTCCTGGACAGTGTACCCACCTGAATTCAACCCCTAATTTTCGACCTGGGTAACCTGGATGGTCTGCAGGGCTTGTGGCTGTGGAACAATCTCACTGCATCTTGTTAGTAATTAGGCCTGTGATAACCCTAGTTAGTTAAAGTAGTAAGCCGTAGTATCTGCTTGGCCGTGATTGATTGAATGAGGTATAACCAGTTTAGCCCTGTCCTGATCTAGTACAAGATTGCTCCCTGTCTTGATTTCTTGCATTAATATCTTGCCGATAAATGGTGGGAAACTAAGTTCTGTTCAGACGAAGGGTTACAACCCCGGTCCTTGTTTGGTTTACGGGTTGTAACATGGCTATCGGAATAGTCCCATGGTTATCTCGTCGTATATCATCCTGACATGTTTTCGTAAGTTCTAGTTTTAATGTTATATTTTCTTGTGCTGATTGCTGGATTTTGTTATTATTTTGTGTCCCCCTTGTGGCACTTGCTCTTTCTGGGGTTGACCCAGCTGGTTTTGTGTGGCCAGATTTCGGAGCAGCTTCCGAGGATCTACCAAGCTTCCAGCCCGATGGTGGCGACTAGAAGGAACCCGAGCTACGAGTGGGTTTTCTATTTTGTTTCGCTTACTCTATTGTAAAACTATTCTTTTGAGGCGTTTAGCCGACGAGCACCTGTTAGCTCGATGCACTTTACTTACTGTCTGCCTACGGGCTGTAAACATGATTAACAAATCCTAGGGTTGATCATGTACGACTTAACTCTTGCTAGTCCTCGCATTTTATACGACTAGCTTCATGATCAGCTGAATATGTGATATTTGGGACGCCTTATTATTGTATATTTAATGATCATACGTCTTGCGACCTTACTTACTTGCTTGTGATTGAGACATTAGACTTGTTCATGACCATAAGAGACTGTTGGCTTGTAGTAAACCCTCATATTTCTAGACAGTCGTGACCGTATATCGAGGTGGTTTCTATTTCAATATACGTAGCTGGCTGTGTCTGCCCCCGCTCTCCAGTATTCTGGTTCTAGGGCGTGACAGGGGTACTCTGACTCGGCGAATGACGATCATGCAAATGTTATTGTTCCGTTGGATGCTATACTTGGGATGTTAAAAATGTGTATCGAGGAAAAGATAGGCTTGGCTCGAGGATTTTCTAGTTGAACGCATGACGGTCAGACTGTCGAGTTGATTTGGCTTGGATGAAAATGTGAATGATTGGGTTTACTTCGACGATAACCCCAACGTCGACATACATGTCTTATGCGAGCGCAACTCCAGCCTCGCACATGCGTCGTGTCGATTAGGGCGATCACTCCGCGTGAGCGCTGGTATGGTGATTCATACAGCGGGGGTGATTGAACTAGCATGGCATGGCATTTTGTGTGCCTCGACTTGTGGTTTGATGTGAAGGTGACTCGAGAATAAATTGTGTGCTTGAAGATTAAGTTTGAGGATTGGGTAGGTCCAATCCGCGTATCGAGAATGAATTAGTCTAGACGCAAGCAAGAGTTACGCCCCGATGGGAATGATTATTCCGCAGGAGCGTTACATGGTGATTCATAAACCACCGAGGATAATCGGACTCGCGTGAGATTAGGACGCAACATATTGTCAAAGCTAGATGAACTCGTGATCAAATACATGAATTGGTTAGAATGAATGTGTGAAGTATGTCGATTGGATGATTTGAATGGATTCGAATACACGCAACGAATGCATTGATGCGAATAGGTAATCGTGCTCGATGTTTAGAAATCTGAGTGATGCGAGCTTGGGTAGAAAATCCCGTACTACCGACTTTGGTTTGACCCTAGGATTGGGGTCAATGTTGGCATTATTGTTGGAGAACTATGATTCCAATCCTGACATTGACTTAGCCTCGAAAAGATGGCCTAGCGGTTAGGCGAGACGTCTTATTTCATGAGTTATCAATCAGAAGATTGATCTTGAGGATTGGCATAGATGGATAGCGTGAATCATGACTATAGGAAACCCTGCTCACGAGACTCGGCTGACATACATATATTTCAGGGACGCCTGAGTATGTGAACGATGCGACTCGAGTTAGAATGACGAATTCTCTATCATGCGGCTTGGCTGAATGCATGTATTCTGGGGATGCCTGGAATGCGTGCACGATCCAGCCAAGTGATACGTTGAGTACAAACGAGACTTGAGAAATGGATGAGTGTCGAGAACTTAAAATCGTGTTAAAAGAAAGGAATGATACTAGTACGAGCATGGCTCGGAATCAAAGAAACGTGTAGGCAGAGTGAGCGTGAACGACGACGAGATTAGCCCTAAACAAGTGAATGGTATGGAATTAATATCGTGTAAGTAAAAGTTGGTATAACGAATTGAACTATTGATAGGAAGATATACTCGATGGTAGTACAATACGTGGTCTTGAATCGGACGAAAATTTCTTAGACTTGGTCGACCCCGCTAAGAAGAAATCATACTGATTTCGTTGACACAAACGCTTGTGAAGCGAATCGGGTCATCTCGATGACCGAGATAAATGAAAGTGAGTTTGCCTCAGCCTACGACCCTCGCATTTGATGAATTACAACGTGCCTCGTGAAACCATTTTCGTCCCATGACACGGAGAAATAGCAACCAAGACGAAGAAACACTTGAATTGAATAAGTGCAATCAACTCTAAAATGAATGAAAGGCTATTCAATAAAATCGACAAACGCGTGCGACACGGAACTTAGAAAGATATCAAGTATGGTTCGATGCTATCGAACGATAGAGCCGTTTGATAAAATTGTCTAAGAAACACGACGACACGAGTTAAGGAATGGTAGGATGACCTGCACTCAGAAAGTCTCGAGGACGATACTTATTTTGAGTGGTGTATTATGTAACGACCCGCTCCGTCCTAGCGGAACGCCGATTCAAACGGCAAGTGCAACGACTCGAACGAGCCGTCGACCCGAAGAGTTGGCATCGACCTGATGAAGAATCGATGCAAGGCTTACATTGGCCCGTCAAGATGAATCCAGACTTAGACTTTCAAAGGCGCGCTCGGAGTATCGCTTGGCCGATGCGAACATCGCTAAGGTGGGTGGCTCCGATGAACCCGTCTTTGCTTAGCCTAGACACATAACAATACGGACACTATCACGAGAATCGCTAGGCGATAACCCCGCGTATGCTAATAAATGACTCAACGCACCTAGCTAAGGGAATAATCCCATATTGTATGCTTGTTTAGAACATGGAAAAGAACTCGGCAAATATAGAAACTCTCGTACCGCGCTCTATGCTCGTGCTAAGGCACAAGCTCATGTTCAAGTCCCTTACGCGTTCAACAATGAAACAATGAATGGTTTACAACAATGAAACAGAAGACTATCGACATAGTCGTTCCGAGTAGAGTATAGCAACATTGAAAGACTTCGGGACCGATGGGTCGCCAAGGCGACTCCCGTACGGGGAGTTGCAAAATGTATAAATGAATGAATGAATAAGTGAATGAATAAATCCACGAATGAATGAATGAATACGTGAAAATGAATGAAATAACGAACAAGTGAAAGAAAGAAATGAAAGAGTGAATACAAGATAAGACATGAAAGACGTTAGCGACAGGTGTGACGGGCACGTGCAACGGGGCTCGCTACTCGCGCTGCACGGACGCCAACCTGGTCGATAACGCATTATGGCTAAGGGTTAGCCTACGGCTCTGAGACAGCCGTTATGTTAAATGATAAATAAAATACGAAATGGTCGTAGACAAACAGCACGGGCGATGGAGGGAATACCATGGCCGTCATGAGGAAGGATTCTGCGGCACGGACGATGGGGGGGAAACTGTGGCCGGCCTAGGCAGAATCAAAACGGGGCTTACGGTCTGCCAGGGTTCGGGCTTGGGCACCAGGAGACGTAAGTGCAGGGTATATTCAAGAGACTTAACGGGGTGTACCAGCCATCACCCTACGCTAAGTTGAGAATTACCATGGGGATATGTCCAAATGGCTTGTGATGCCAGCGACCAGTGCATATAGATTAAGTAGGCTTTGCTGGTGGCTATCCATGTGCAAGTCCTTGCATTGAAATCAAAGTAGTCTAAGTAATATGAATAAGTGCCTCCTGAACATGCTCGAAATGTAATACCGTGAACATGCTTGAAATGTAATATACCAAGTGAATAAAGAGTAGTTCATACAAAATGAGTTAGAGGACGTGCCTACGACATGCTAGGACCCGAGGTAGGGACACGCTCTTGATATTGAAAGTTTACATGAGACACATTAAGTTATTCCTTATGAATTGTTGACTAACTTGGTTTACTTGGACAGGGAAGGCCGAACGGTAAGTATGGGTAAGTCGTGTATGTATTTTCATGCGATACTTGAAATCAGCAACACGCGATAGGTCATGATATGTGCCATAAAATTGACCCTAAGGCAAGATTAGAAAGACAATGAATGATAGATGGTGCACGAAAGTAAATGGAACATGTTTGGTAATGATAGCATTGTGGGCGAGTTAGCCTCCCACCAGTGCATAACAATGTACTGATAACCCCACAGTCTGCTTGCAGAATGTAGGAGACGCCGGCGGGTGCAGAACTTCCATCGAACGTGTTAAGGCGCGGAGCCAACTCTGGGGCCTTGGGACGTTGCAAGAAGCTGAAGCACCCTATACGGGACATAATGTATCGGAACATCGCCATGAATCATTTCATGTTGTAAGCCACTTGGCACGCCTTTTATGTTTTAGAGAGAGAGAGAGAGCTTGAGCGACTTGTAAACTCGGCCTAGGGCCGCTTGTAAACTTCTTGAATATCAATAAAGAGATTGAATTCGCTTCAACTTGTGTTCGTTTACTTTCCGCTACAAAATGGGGACACTCTGTGCGACTCTGTGGCCTAGCTCAAATCGGCCGTTTCTGGACTTGGCCTTGCACGGGCGCAACCTAGGCCCGTACGGCATCACGCCTTAGCAAGGACGATCGCTCCTACGGGAGCGGGGCGTGACATGGAATCACTTTTTATCTAGTATATAAAAAGTTACACCTTATTAAAGTTTGACGAAAACTTGTAAATTCTGTTTTCGAAAATAAGCAAAACACCCCGATACGGCGTGCGCCCCGACAAACCGGGAGACGTGGTCGTGCACTATACGCATCAAAAGATGCGTATGGATGTTGCCGATGTGTAGAAACTGACGGAACCCAATTTCGTTGCATGTGCGCGACGAAATCAGTGCGTATCTGTCGAGATACCCCCATATCGACCTTTTGTAAACTTGATCATAACTTCGTCTACAATCGTCGGATCGAGACGAAACTTGTGCCAACATGACCGTATCATTTTTCTGGTCCTGTGTGTCAAGTTTGGTTCGATTCTGAGAAGGTTGACCAGGACACTATTTCGGCGGGCCCACAATCCCACTCAACGGACGATTTTGTGCACTATCCACCGGAATCCAAAATTGGACATACCGTTGGGTTCGTCTCATCAAAAAAATCTGTAGACATGTAGTTTGATGACTTTAGAGACAGTAGATATTGGCACACATTTTGGTGCAAAGCGGGTCCAACGACGGACATCGTTTTGACCCGAAATTATGATTTTGCTCCTGTTCCAGAATTTGACTTTTGGACAAGAGTTTCCTAGGTATATCTCTTACCCCGAGAACATTTTTGATGTTTTTTGCAGCATCCAGAGCCGTTCGTGGATTTTGACTTTTTCTCGCAGATATTGTGATTCTTAGACTTGCCACTTTCGCACCACCAGGCAAGATACCTTGCCATCTTGTACTTATATTTCATTCATGATATTTTATATATTGCTGGTGTTTAACATTTGTAGTGTACGTCCAAGTATGACTTGGGTGCCATTGATATGTCTATCGATGTTTGTGTGTGTGCGTGTGTGTGTTAACCATATGTGATAGTTGACATTCCCGATGTGTTGAAGTTATGCTTTATAACTTCTTTGACCTGTTGATACGTCTCATACATGACAGAAGAGTGAGGATCATAGAGTTGGCACGAACCTACGTATTCGACTTGCTACCGACACCGGCGGTTCGTGTGTCGGCTCAATTATGGAATAACGGAGTCTAGATAGCGACTTGCATAGAGATATGGATCACCAAGCCATGGATATGACTTGTGTGATACATAGGCGAGGAAAACTACTAGGACGTATGAGGTAGCCCACAGCCTTCTAGTTGCCCAGTTATGGGTTCATAGTTTCCCTGAAAGGGATTTGATTTTATCATGGTTAAATTTAACGGCTTGGAGTGAATAAAAATATTGGTAGTTCATTTTTGAGAATTTTATTAAGAAATTTTTTTGGAGGAAACTTGAGTTAAAATTTTAAATGGTAGGCCACCAAGATAGCCCTGATAAGATAGAAGTATTCCATACTAATTGTCATATCACTTATGACCATGATAGTAGTACATACACAAGTGTTGTCAGTCATCTACCATACTATGTGACAACATCTCAACCTTGACTTACTCGACCTTGCCTCAAATCTAAATATTTATTGTGACCTTCTAACCCAATTGCAATTTGAATAATGATCTAATTGTTCCTTAATTATATTCATCTAGGAGACTATCTTCTCTCTGGAACTGTATCCCTAACTTATTTTACTGGATTCTTAATTAATTTTATTTCATGCTTCAACTTGATTTTCTTTATTTTTGTGCATTAATTGTGTCACGACCCGATCCCAAATTATTGGGTCGAACCGGATCATGCCCAGCCTGCACCGTTGTGAGACGGCGGCAGTAAGCTGTTCTATATGCAAGTATTCACAACAACATCTATACATTTGTCACAACTTGAATATACGAAAATTTTAAAAACTTTTTATTCAACAATTGAAAAGTACAACTGGAAATGGAAGAACTGAAATAAAGTGCTGAATTCAAAAATCTACAAAACTCCAAAATAATAAAACTAGAAAAAATTGGAAACGACTAGCTAAGCGGTCGGCTCGTCGGCCTCAGGTCCTGTGTCCTCCAAGGGGGACTCCGGCAATACCACAGGGTGCAAAACCGGGTCATAGTAGCTATTGTACAATAGCTCAGCATCCTCAATGTCACCTAAAAATGTGGTCTCCAGTCAGGAGAGAGCAAGTACGAATATGTATCTCATATTTCAAGTAATAATGGAAAAGTGCAGGCTAAACAGTTGCAACAATATTTTTCAGTAATTCTACGATTAAAAACGATGTGATTTGAATGTGTAATCGTCTAAGACCGGCTTGGGTTGTACAATAGCGTCCTAGAGACGCGATACGGCTTATCCCCGTGTGTAAGAGGGGTAAGCTCGCACAATCCTGCAATATAGGGGGGTATTGGTTATAAATGTTACACTATTCCCCCAATCCCCACAATAAATATCAATCAATATTTGAACCCTAGGAGGGGGTTCCGTATAGCAATGTGGTTTAAACATGCAGCTTGACAATTACTAAATAAAATACAAGAAAACATAACCGTAACTTGCCTCTGTTAATTGACTGGTTCGGGAAAGTCGGTACTGAGGAGGTTGTCAAGTTCGTCTCCGAGATCCTACAGTTGAGAACCTTGATGTAGAACCATAATGAAACCATTCTAGGTGTGCTAGTTACAATCTCTAGAAGCAGACCCTAGTCAGGTTTTAAGTTTATTAATTAATCTACCGGAAATCATCTAACGTCGCAATCTACGTTCATTATATTTTAATTAAATAAGTCGGTTATTGATTAATTAAAAAAATGGCAATTATCGGTTAATTTGGCAAAACTTTGTGTTTTAAAATATATATACATAAAACTACAATTTTCTTTTAGTGATAAAATATAGACTTCGTTAACTTACTAATATTTTATTCAAGTTAATTTATCGTGAAAAACCTTATTAATTTTTATACAAAATAATTAATATCCAAGTTATAATTACGCGTCTAATAACGAAACCAACTCAAAAAAAGAAAGTAAAAACCTAAACTACACAATACAGGGTCACAGCAAAATAAAATAGAAAACTGGGCTTATGTCCTTTACAAATTTTTACATAAATTAATTAATCATCTAGGCGAGCTCTGAGTGCCGCGAACGGTCCAAACAGTAGGCCGAAGCCCTGCACCAAAAATTACTAACAGCTGTACCAGTTCTAAAAATAATTATAAACAGAAATATAGTTGTAAAATGCGTCTCAGACTTGGTCCAAATGTCATGTTGCTGGCTAGCGCCTCAACGTACAGGAACCCTGTAGCGTTTGCATTTCGTCGAGGCTCATTCGACCGGTATGGTCATCGCCTAACTGGTGATACAAAAATCCATAAAATCCGAAAACCAGCAAATCCAATCTATAAATCATTTTGCAAAGACCAGTTTTCTTTTGAAAATAGGTTTTAATCCCTGTTTTTTAAAATATTTTTCGAAAATTTGGGCAGCATCTCCTCTGTATTTGGGATAACCCAATCTTGGGAAAATACTAACCCAACATCAATGACTGTCCCCAAACTAGGGAACACCAAAAATCCTTCCAAAAGTAAATATCCAACCCGAAAAGCAAAAACCACAGAATACTCCCGAAATCAATTCAGAAATCCCGAAATAAAATTCGGGAGACTGAAAGCCACAAAAACAAAACAAAACTAATGAATCATTCTGAGATGGAATTCGGAAATTCCGAAACTACAATCGCCTAAACCGAATCCCGTAACGGGGTCGGGGACCGTATCATCATCGATACTAAAGTAGGGACACGGGGACACAAGATATACCTTGGATTGTTCGGCTAGAGCTCTCAGGTGAAAAATAGAGATAGAAAATATCCACACGGATAACAGATCGGGATTGTTGAAACAGCGCACAGGAGCCGTGGAAGAGGCTGACAACGGCAGCACTGTTGTAAAAATCGCGGAAACAGCGGATCGTCGCACGGCCACAGGGCGAGGGAGCTGGCCTGAGCGGGGAGTGCACAGGGGTAAGCGGGTCGGAAACCCGCGGGGGTCAGCGGCGCTGGGAGGCGGCGTTCGGACGGAGGGGTCGCCGACGCTGGGAGGCAGCGCGTAGGAGGCTCGCATGGTCGGCACCGGAGGGCACGGCGACGGAAGGCCGGGATCGGTGGTGGGGGACGCCGCGGGAACGGCGTTGGGATGGGGCTCGGCGCGAGGGTGCACGCGCTCTTAGAGGGGTCGGCGGCTAGGGGGTCGGTCGGTCGGAGCGCTGGACTAGTCAGCCGCCGAGGGAGGGTGAGAGGTAGAGGAGGAGGGAGAGTTTAGATGCTGGTTGTGAGGAAAAAGGAGTGGAGGAGAGTGGTTCTCTTAATATGGAATAGAGGGTGATGAGGGGCTGGTGGTGTGAGAACGTGGAAAGAAAATTGGGGGTGAAAAGTGAGTGGATGTAAGTGAATTAAGGGAAGAGTGGTAGTGAGTTGTGGCAGGTTTGGGTCCAAAACGAAAACACCAACCAATAAAAATCAAAATCCAACTTTCGAATAATAATAACAATAAAGCAACCCATCTAACTATTCTAAAACTATGCTAGCAACAAAATCTGATAATACCCAAAAATTAAAAAAAAATTCCTTCCAATTATCCCATAATTCCAAAAATGCGGGTTTTAAAACCTTCCCTCCTTAGAAAATTTCGTCCTCGAAATTTCAAGCATAAAGGCTGGGTATAATCTAAATCACTTAGCCTTGGTCAAAAATGGAATTTAAATCGTTAGACACGATCGGATTCTAGGCATGATCACCAGGTACAATTATGATCATAAAAATAAGAGAAAACCAAATGAGGTCTCATGAAACATAAAAGGCAAGGAAGAAGCGAACATCAACAGTTGGAGTCTTTTGAGATGAGGGACAAAAATGTCAAGTCAAATTGGCATGGGGTACAAGGGTTTGTAACTCAGGAAAGATAAAAGTTGTATGACAGTAGGATAACAAAGATGTTTAGAATAATATAACTATGATAGGAGTGTAATCGAGTAAGATATTTCCACTGAGGGTCGGGTGATGATCAAAGGGGATAGAAAAATATCGTTCCACTATTTCAACGATCCGATGATATGATATGCAGGATAAAGACTTACAAGATAACTATCTGCCAAGGTATTGAAACTAAATATATTTTGAAATATAAATCATCTAAATCAATTTTCATCCATCGTTGTATTTAACTCGTATACCAAATGTATTTCAAATTTTAAGTATTTCTCTCGATCAAGTTATTTTATAGACGTCAATTTCCAATTGTCCGCCATTCTTCCAAAACTAACTACGTCAAAGTTTATAATATTCATTCGTCATAGTAAATCCTTAAAAGTTCTTTAAGTTGATCCATGACCTCTATTCGAAAATTCTCAATTCTTGAAACCAATTGACAAAATTATATTCCCTAATCAAATTCTAATCCTTAACCATGCACCTAACAATTTTTCTTATCCAACGCATTAGCAAAATATCCCGGAATCCCAATCATTCTTACCATAATTAATATGAGTCTCCAATGTTTGGTAGAAATTGCAAATTCATTGGCTAATTACCAAAGTTGCATGCCAATGGTCTTATCTCAAATCCTAGCTGCTTATTCCTTCTCTAGGACCTATCATTCCATTGCTCGTGTTATTCCTTCCATGGCTATATCCGTCCCTTCTAGGTATAGTAGTCATCTAACCATAAAAGTTGATCCTCGTAAAGTATTTCTTTACTTGATCATTATATTCACATGTTTATATATCATCCAAATTCACTTCCTCCATGGGAGAATCTTACCAAATCTTAGACTTGCCTCGCTAACTCTACCTATGTCTTTCTCTATCTCCCATACTCTTCTTTAATTATAGGATTCAAAGTCGTCAAATACCTTCATTTGTTTGAATGAGGTTTAGGTACTGATGAGCACTACCAACAGTTATAACCCGAATAAGTCACAAGTTAAGACATACAACTCTCTCAAGACTAGATTACTCAAGGTATTCTTCTACCTTTTCTACCCTTTAGCTAACTAATATTGATCCCAAAGATGTCCTTACTAGAAATGGGATTGGTAGCATTCTATGTCTCTCCTGCATATAGCTATCAACTATATACATATAGTCATTCACAAGATGTATATCAACTATTTAATAAAGCTAACCACAACTATCCACAGCTTCCAGAATATGTAACTAAAAATAATAATAAAAAAATAAAATAAATAAATAAATGAATAAATCAATATAAAATATATATAACGTACTAAGGTTGAAACAGGAAAGAGATTGAGTCAATAGAGATTGATATGGTCCTAAATAGTTTTAGGAAAATCAAGTACAATTTTTATAGAAAATCGATCCTTTTTGGCTGTGATAAGAGATTACTGAAAATGGAAAGCCATTAAAAATACAAATCCTTTAATCAGACAACAGTTAGAATAATTTGATGGTGCAGAAAAGACAACCATATTATGAATATTGTTTTAATAATATTCGAAAACCCAAATATATCAGAAGTCACTTTGCCTCAAATTTATGCCTCGCCAGAGTGCACCTGACTGTAGTGAAATTTGGCTCCATAACTTGGATAGAAATAGGTTTTCGAGTAGTCTATCAACTTATCCATTTTCTGGCTGAAAATATAGGAGGAAAAAGGTGATGGATTTAGGACATAGTCTCAATGGTATCTGAAAACCTATGAACACCTGAAATCACTTCAACTTAGAGTCTATGCCTCGCCAGTGCGCAACTAGCTGCAGTAAACTCGCAGTTTTCATAATTCAGACAAATGACTACAACGCAAATGTGCGAAGCCATATTAGGTCACTGAATATTTTCTCAACTTTGTCCATAAGAATTTTAAAGAAGTTTCCTAAAAATTCAAACGAGTTCTAAAGTTCTGGTCATGATAGAAAAAGATGTTGATGTATGTTCTTCTGGAATCACGAAAATTTATCAGGATAAATATATGTTCCAGTATCCCTTGAGATTTGAGAGATTGGTTTGAAGTCATGAAATTGGTCTAACTGGATTATGGCTAATTAAGTTGGACACAAGATAAGATAGAAGCACCAGAGCTTCGAGTTGAGTTGAAGAAGCCAATGAGAATATTTTCGACAAATCACTTAAAGGATACTGACATTTACCAAAATTATTTTGAAGAAATAATTTCTTATCCAAGAAAAGTTTAAGAATATGCTGGGTAAGTTGGGTTGACACAAAAAGAAGTATGTCTTATGGATTCAAGGAAGTTAGGTTAAAATGGTTTAGCAAAGCCAACCAGGAGATAGTTCAATAATTCAAAAGTTTTTCAGTGACTAAAAAATTTAATAATAGGATGGAATCAATTCTCTGACCGTTCGTGCTTCACGATACTCAAGCATTGAGTTTAAAAGCTGCCTAGGCCTTGAATTGATCAAGAAGTTGCATAGAGAGAGTAGGGTTTCGAGTTGAGTGGAGGGGATCAACAAAATAAAATATTTGGAATAACCTAGGAGATAACAATCAATATTGAAATTATTTTTGAAAATATCTTCTCTTGGGGAATCATAAACTAACTAGGCTGAACCAATTCTTTTAGTAATAATTAACCTTGAGGCTTTATAGTTCCAGAAGAATTTGGTTCAGGAATCATTCCAAGAAAGTCAATTAGAAATGAGATCAAGACAAATAGTTGGATATGCTAATCGTAGAAGAACTTCGGGTAGATAAGAGTTTATTAGAATTTGAAACTCTAGATAGCGAACGGGTCTGGATTCCAAATAACGGTAGAGAGAAAAGATTTGATCAACAAATGGAGAAGTTGAAAATAGGTTTGCTGAAGAAGGAGATTGAGGAGTTCTAATATTGGTCCATAAATAGCAAAAAAGTATAGATCATAAAAGATGCTAAAATCTGTTAGAGATATGGAAAGGAGATAATTCCGAAAATCATGGGACACTAAAAGATATAAAAATCTAGAAAATAAAATATGTAGTAACATATACCATCATACAATCGGCCTAAACTGGTTAAGGTCAAAATTCACTCCTTATGTCATTATCACTTCCAATTGTTATAAGTGCCAACTAATATCTGGGTATTCTAGAATTCTATCCTTCAAATTTTTTTAATCATCGATATATCTGTGATAAAATACTGCCTTACACACCTTCTCATTAAGATTAGAATCCACCAACTTTTTTGAAATTGTATCGTAGAGGGGGACATGACTTTGGGAAAGATACTGGCCAAAAAAATAATGTAATCAGGGTAACATGTTATGCTTCGGTAGGGTATCATATAGTGCTAATCAATAGCTCTTATGGTCCTGGTCTGGTTTGAGCAGTCTTCCGTTGCTCAATCTACCACTACGATTCTCTTGCTCATGCATAGAAAACAAGATCTTGCTAGTACCGACTAATAGGTTGTCATCATAGTCTGGCTAATTTAGGGGCAAGCATAAACAAGGTAACCTACTATTCTATAAGCAAGCAAAAATTGTTACTTATATCTAAATAATTCCGTCCTATGTTGTGACGAACCAATGTTCTAGTGTTCTAGTTGTTTCTAGATATGTTCTCCTAAGTTGTTGATTTGGCCTGCATGGACCACCACTAAAAATATGTCACGACCCGATCCAAATTATTGTGTCGAACCGGATCATGCCCAGCCTGCACCGTTGTGAGACGGCGGCAGTAAGCTGTTCTATATACAGGTATTCACAACAACATCTATATATTTGTCACAACTTGAATATACGAAAATTTTAAAACTTTTTATTTAACAATTGAAAAGTACAACTGGAAATGGAAGAACTGAAATAAAGTGCTGAATTCAAAAATCTACAAAACTCCAAAATAATAAAACTAGAAAAAACTGGAAATGACTAGCTAAGCGGTCGGCTCGTCGGCCTCAGGTCCTGCGTCCTCTAAGGGGGACTCCGGCAACACCACAGGGTGCAAAACCGGGTCATAGTAGCTATTGTACAATAGCCCAGCATCCTCAATGTCACCTAAAAATGTGGTCTCCAGTCAAGAGGGAGCAAGTACGAATATGTATCTCATATTTCAAGTAATAATGGAAAAGTGCAAGCTAAACAGTTGAAACAATATTTTCCAGTAATTCTACGATTAAAAACAATGTGATTTGAATGTGTAATCGTCTATGACCGGCTTGGGTTATACAATAGCGTCCTAGCGATGCGATACGGCTTATCCCCGTGTGTAAGAGGGGTAAGCTCGCACAATCCTGCAATATAGGGGGGTATTGGTCATAAACGTTATACTATTCCCCCAATCCCCACAATCAATATCAATCAATATTTGAACCCTAGGAGAGGGTTCCGCGTAGCAATGTGGTATAAACATGCAGCTTGACAATTACTAAATAAAATACAAGAAAACATAACCGTAACTTGCCTCTGTTAATTGACTGGATCGGAAAAGTCGGTACCGAGGAGGATGTCAAGTTCGTCTCCGAGATCCTACAGTTGAGAACCTTGACTTAGAACCATAATAAAACCATTCTAGGTGTGCTAGTTACAATCTTTAGAAGTAGACCCTAGTCAGGTTTTAAGTTTATTAATTAATCTACCGGAAATCGTCTAACGTCGCAATCTACGTTCATTATATTTTTAATTAAATAAGTCGGTTATTGATTAATTGGAAAAATGGCAATTATCGGTTAATTTGGCAAAACGTTATATTTTAAAAATATATATAAAGCTACAATTTTCTTTTAGTGATAAAACATGGACTTCGTTAACTTACTAATATTTTATTCAAGTTAATTTATCGTGAAAAATCTTATTAATTTTTATACAAAATAATTAAAACCCAAGTTATAATTATGCGTCTAATAACGAAACCAACTCAGAAAAAGAAAGTAAAAACCTAAACTACACAATACAGGGTCACATCGAAATAAAATAGAAAACTGGTCTTATGCCCTTTACAAATTTTTACATAAATTAATTAATCATCTAGGCGAGCTCTGAGTGCCGCGAACGGTCCAAACGGTAGGCCGAAGCCATGCACCAAAAATACTAACAACAGTACCAGTTCTAAAAATAATTATAAACATAAATATAGTTATAAAATGCGTCTCAAACTTGGTCCAAATGTTATATTGCTGGCTAGCGCCTCAACGTACAGGAACCCTGTAGCGTTTGCGCTTTGCTGAGGCTCATTCGACCGATATGGTCGTCGCCTAACTGGTGATACAAAAATCCATAAAATCCGAAAACCAGCAAATCTAATCTATATATCATTTTGTAAAGACCGGTTTTCTTTTGAAAATAGGTTTTAATCCCTTTTTTTAAAAATATTTTCCGAAAATTTGGGCAGCATCTCATCTGTATTTGGGACAACCCAATCTTGGAAAAATACTAACCCAACATCAATGACTGTCCCCAAACCAGGGAATACCAAAAATCCTACCAAAAGTTAATATCCAACCCGAAAAGCAAAAACCACAGAATACTTCCGAAATAAATTCGAAAATCCCGAAATAAAGTTCGGAAGACCGAAAGCCACAGAACCAAAACAAAACTAACGAATCATTCTGAGATGGAATTAGGAAATTTCGAAACTACAATCGCCTAAACCGAATCACGTAACGGGGTCGGGGACCGTACCATCATCGACACTCAGTAGGGACACGGGGACACGAGATACACCTTGGGTTGCTCGACTAGAGCTCTCAGGTGAAAAATAGAGATAGAAAATATCCACGCAGACAGCAGATCGGGATTGTTGGAACAGCGCATAGGAGCCGCGAAAGAGGCGAACAACGGCAGCACTGTTGTAGAAATTGCAAAAATAGTGGATCATCGTATGGCCACGGCGCGAGGGCGCTGGCCTGAGCGGCGAGTGCACAAGGGTAAGCGGGTCGAAAACCCGCGGGGGTCAGCGGTGCTGGGAGGCGGCGTTCGGGCGGAGGGGTCGCCGATGCTGGAAGGCAACGCGCAGGGGGCTGGCGGGGTCGGCGCCGGAGGGCGCGGCGGCGGGAGGCCGGGATCTGTGGCGGGGGACGCCGCGGGAACGACGCTGGGACGGGGCTCGGCGCGAGGGCGCGTGCGCTCGTAGAGGGGTCGACGACTAGGGGGTCGGTCGGTCGGAGCGCTGGACTGGTCGGCCGCCGGGGGAGGGTGAAAGATGGAGGAGGAGGGAGACTTTGGATGCTGGTTGTGAGAAAAAAAGAGTAGAGGAGAGTGGTTCTCTTAATATGGAATAGAGGGTGATGAGGGGCTGGTGGTGTGAGAACGTGGAAAGAAAATGGAGGGTGAAAAGTGAGTGGGTGTGAGTGAATTAAGGGAATAGTGGCAGTGAGAATTTGCAGGTTTGGGTCCAAAACGAAAATACCAACTAATAAAATCAAAATCCAACTTTCGACTAATAATAACAATAAAGAAACCCTGCTAACTATTCTAAAACTATTCTAGCAACAAAATCTTATAATACCCAAAAATTAAAAAAAATTTCCTTCCAATTATCCAATAATTCCAAAAATACGGGTTTTACAAATTGTCACCTTATGAACTCCCACTTTCTATTCTAGATCTTTTGGCGCCCCTTACCGTGACTTTGATATTTGGAGTGTAATACTAGCAGTTACCTTCCAACAAATTTTATATGTAAGACCTAGACGAGCCCACCTTCATGTTGGTATATTATGTCCCACTAAAACCCGTCTCCTTGTACTCTATTTTCTTGATATGACTTTCTGGGCAACATGGCTAAACTATAACCTCTACTATTATACCAAAATACTTTCTGGCTTAAATTAAAGTTCCAACCTTGACTAAATCTTTTGACGCTATATGTGATTGTGTTCTACTTAATTCCTCAAATGATTAACTTTGTACTTTATCTTGATTGCTTGACCCATTGTCCCAACACACTATTAGTTTAACTTTTATAAGTTGGGTAGAATACCTTACTACCTAACAAACTAACTTCCTTGTGAACCACCTTGATAAGTTCACTTAGGCTATAGAATTCAGAGGACCCTAAATTATCTAGACAACCAAAACATAGATGAAGAAACACTAAGGCAACTGTATAGGTCAACACTTCGGGCAAGACTTGATTTTAAAGGATCTTGAACTATTTAGTTCCCATCATCATTAATCCTTAATTATATTTGACTATCTTATGTTGCTAATTTGACCTTAGTTTTGCAAGCTTATCTTTTTTTTTGAGCTTGACTATGACATATTTTATTGGGTGTACCCACTAACATATTGTCTAATCAGAACTGGTACATGATGGTGATCAACCTATTGTACTTTAGTTTGCTTTTTATATATTATTCTACGTGGATGGAGACATAGTTAAACTTGCCCTAGAGTCTCATCCGCGACAGCCTTGACAATTCCCTTTTGAATTATTTTCATCGCCTATGAACTTCGTATTCGTACTCAATAGCATCGTCTGTAACCCTTTATTGTTCTTGTCTTTTACTTATTTTAGAAAGGCAAGGCACTGTACTTGATAAATGGACTCAAGATATCACTTTAGGCATATGGCTATGTCCTCGCCTTAAACTACTCCTTCTACCCCTCAACCCCATCTACCCTACTATTCCTAAATTTCGAGGACAAAATTCTTGTAAGTTGGGTAGGATGTAAAACCCCTAAATTTTTGAATTTTTATATTTAAAAAGACTTAAAAATGAATTTATGCAATTTATAGTTTTTTATTAATTATTAAAGATGACCTTAGCCATTGTTGGGATTGGAGCACAAGGCGACCATAAATTTTGGTACGAAAGATGTAGCAGTGTGCCTTAACTAGTGTACTAGCCATACCGGGGGAAGCCTAGCCATAGTGATGTCCAAACTAGAAAAACTATGCCAAGTTGTGAATTGACCCATTTAAATTATTTTAATTAAATATTATTTATTATATTGATTTTTAGATGACCCGGTTTGTCCAAACCAGTCCGAACTGGGCCCGAGCCAAATTTAAGCCCATGTAGGCATGTGGTGGGATTAAGGTGGCCATGTAGACATATTTTATGTACGTAAAAATATTTTCTAAATTACTTTATAATTTTATGTACAATTTCTAATTATTTAATTATTTGTGTAATTATTGGTATTTTATTATTTAAATAATATTTTATAATATTTATAAAATATTATGGACCCGGATAAGGGAGTGTGGTATAAGTTCACCAAGACCACCATTTGATTGTTCTAGTATTTTATTTTATTAATTCTATTTTTGTCATGATTAAATAAGCATATTTATTATTATTAAATTACTATGATTGGTTTTTATTTTATTGTCAAAATAAATTTATATATGTACATGTGTTTAAATATATTAAAAATTGGGATAGATAAGATTAATATATGTATTTAGATTTATGGAAATTTTATGGTGTGTATATATATAGATATATTTGTATTTGTATTAAAAAATATATATATTTGTATTTTTAAAAAAAAAGATATATATATCTTTAAAAAATATATATATTTTTAAATATATATATATATATTTTTTAAAAAAGATATATATACATATATATATATATATATATATATATATATATATATATATATATATATATACATATATATATATATATATATATATATATATATATATTGCAGCAGCAGGAACTCTTTTTGTAACCTGAGTTGGGACTCATATGAGTTCCTGCTGCAATATATATATATATATATATATATATATATATATATATATATATATATATATATATATATATATATATATATATATATATATATATATACAAGCAGACTTATATATATACAAGCAGACTTATAATTCTGGAATTTCAACATGGGTACATCTAATCATAGATTTCTTCACTTGTCTTCGAACTTCAGCAATGAGTTGATCAGAGGAGAAAGTATAAGCTTCATATCTCCACTTGTTTCTATTTTTCTAAACAACCCAACATATAGCACCTACGACAATTTGCTTGAGATGTTTCTGTCGTCGCCTCCACCAAGTTTGCAGCCTATGAAGCATATCCACCCTATTCGATCGAACCCTAATAATAGCTTCAAAATAATTCCATACGGCCATAACCATATCCCCATCACTAAAAATATGAACAATGGATTCAGTTTTACGATTTTCACAACAATGGCACGCCGAGGCCATTGAGAAGCCCAGTTTTATGATATTGTCATCAGTCGGGAGTTTGTTTAGAATAATCCTCCAAAAAAGTATAGACCACTTGGTCGGCATGCATTTGTTCCATACATTCTTGAAGTAAGTATGTTAAGGGAATTGCAGGCGGATATTGTTCCAGACCGAAGAAAGAGAAAAATTACCTGCAGGATGCGAAGTCCACATCAAGTTACCCATAGCATCCTCAACAATATGTGCATCACCAAGTTGACGGCCCCTAATAAGCCTTTTCCAGACATGAGAGGCAGCAGATGTAAGATCTACTTCAGAAGGATGTTCAGATGCACAATACTTCGCCTTGAAAAAATAAGCCCACAAAGAGTTTGTAGAGCGCAATTTCCACCAAAGCTTGACAGTCATAGCATCCATAACATCCCTTAGTCGACGAACACCAAGTCCTCCCTCAGGAATAGTCCTGGCTACCCGATCCCAAGTAAGCCAAGAATGCTTGGGCAAGCCATCCTTCGAACCCCAAAGAAAGTTATCAAACAAGCTCTCAAGGCGATTCAAAACAGTAATAGGAGGATTACTAGCAGATAAGCAATGAACAGGAATAGATGTGAGAATAGACTTAATAAGGACAAGTCTGTCGCCATATGAAAGGATTTTATTGTTCCATCCTGAAATTCGAGATCGAATTTTGTCAATAAGGTCTTCAAACATACCAGAATTTCGCCGACCAGTAGTAATAGGGCAGCCCAAATAGACGAGATTATGCTGCCTTAGCTGAAAACCAGTTGCTGCCTTAGCTGAAAACCTCCATAAGAAGATGAATAGAACGCTTATCAGCTCCTGAAAAAAAATAAGCAAATCATCCGCATATGCTAGATGAGAAACTCTCGGACATCCTCGAGGAGAATAATAGCCTGAATATCCAGTTGTGTTGTTCAAATGGATGAGATTACTACTCAATGCTTCCGCAGCTATAATGAAGAGAGTAGGAGAAATAGGATCCCCTTGTCTTATACCACATTGTCCATGAAAGAAACCAGAAGAACGGCCATTAATAAGAGTAGAAAACCATATATTGTCCACAAGATGCAGAATCAACGTGCACCATTCATTGCAGAAGCCGAATTTCTTCATGACCCTCATTAAGAACGCCCAGCTAATACGATCATATGCCTTACTCATATCGAGCTTAATAGCCATATTCCCTCCCCAGTGCTTATGATCAAGGACAGAAATCATCTCCTGGGCCAATACAATATTGTCCACAATCTCCCGTCCCTTCACAAATCCACTTTGTTCTTGAGATATAATACGAGGAAGGATATGATCAATAAGACGTCTAGCCAATAATTTTGAGATGATTTTGTTAACAAAATTACAAAGACTAATAGGCCGGTACTTATTAAGAGACCGAGGGTGTTTGAGTTTGGGGATAGGGAGGAGATGAGTACTAGTGAAAGATCGGGGTAATGCAAACCCGTCCATAAATAGGTTAACCACCTCCAGTATATCAGATCCAATAATATGCCAACAAGTAATGAAGAACGACCCCGTGAATCCATCTGGTCCAGATGTGCTGTTATGATCCATACATTTGATAGTGGCTAAGAGTTCATCCATCGATGTTTTAGCAATCAACCTCTCATTATCATCTTGAGTAATAAGATTTGGAATATGAGCAAAATAATTATCGTCAAGCACCAAGTGTGGAGGAGTAAATACCTTGCCATAGTAATCATTAGCCTCCTGCTGAATGTCCGAGATAGAAGAAAGGGTACGCCCATCAGAGGATTCAAGATGATGAATATACAACCTATTTCTTTTGGAGAAGACACACGAATGATAGAATTTTGTGTTCCTGTCGCCTGCTTCATCCCATTTCATCCTAGCTTTTTGTTTCCAGTATGCATCCTCGATCCGAAGCCGCTGCTTCAAATGAGCCCGAGCAAGAAGCCATTGGGGACGAAGAGAAGGGTCCTCCACACATGCAGCCTCAAGAACAGTCACAGCATCTTCAGCCTTCTTGAATTCCTGAAAAATGTTACCAAATGTAGCTCTACTCCAGGCAGATAAAGCCTTCCTTGTCGCCGCAAGTCTAAGGCCAACCCAAACTAGACTATTACTATGATCCACCGACAACCAAGCCGAATTCACAATAGGAAAAAAAGACTCATGATCCTTCCAAAAATGTAGAAAGCAAAAAGGACGAGGAGCGTTAGGTCTTTCACTTTCAATAGCAAGTAAAATAGGAGCATGATCAGATTCTGATATGTTCAAATGAGAAGAAGCCGACAAAGGAGCCCAATCAAGCCATTTAGAATCAAGTAAAACCCTGTCCAGTTGCGATCCTTGTTTAGGAAACCCATATTGTCTATCAACCCATGTGAAGCAACTACCTGTATACGGAACTTCTGATAATCTCGCAGCAATCTGGAACTCCAAAAATTCCTTCATGGAGATGACGCAAGGAGGTAAGCCTCCAAATTTTTCCTCCTTACTAGTAATGGCATTAAAATCGCCTGCAAGAAGCCACGAAAGCTGACAGGTAGATCGTACCCTAAGAAGGTGGTCCCAAAGATTGTGTCTACCTTCCTTGGTATTGCTGTCATGGACTGCAGTTAAAATGCAGTAGAAGGAATGATCGAAGAAAAAAGCGACAATGTAAGGGTTTGATCAAAAGAGTCTAACACAGAGACGTCCATATCATGCCTAGCCATAATCCAGATATTGCCACGTTGATTAGCAAAAGAACACTGAAACCCCAGTTTCAACTGAAAAGAAAGAAGCTTCTCAACCATAACTTTAGGTTCTATAATAATCACAATAGAAACTTTATTAGTCCTGCAAAGTGACTTGAGTCTTTTAAGAGCCATAAAGTTAGCTATTCCTCTAATATTCCAACAGAGGATTTTAAACATTAGAGGTGGGAGGCGGAGGAGCAGTTTGGGGTGTCTTAGCTGCTGATCGAAGGATGCGGGAGGAGGCGGGTGGAGGATCTTTCTTCTTTTTCTGTGTCCCAGGGTTGACTGGAGGTCGGCTTGAGCCATCTCCATTAGCAGCTGTAGGATGATCCGAAGGAATGGAAGGGAGGGTGTCTCCAAGCTCGGAAGTCGACGTATTAGCAGCGTCTCCCGAAGGAGGCAGAGGTTCAGTCCCCGAAATAGTGACCAAAGAAGTAGCAGTAACCCCAGTAATCTCAGCAGGAATATCAACTAAACTTCCGTGGAGGAGTTCCTTCGCTTCAACTTGATCCGCCCACGTCCGAAGTTCTCCTTCCTCAAGCGGCTCTGCCAACAAAGAATCAGGGTTTTCCAGGAGATGAGGTGAGTAAGGTGAAAGTGGAGGTGATGACTGTAGTGAGGAGTTGATATGAAGAGAATTGGCTGCAGGGATATTCAGAGAATCGATAGGCGGGTCCTCATTGGTCGGCTCACCCTCTGTTGTGTTGGAAAGTTGAGTAAGTTTTGGCTGTTGGGCATTAATGGCAGGATTGATCAAAGCCACTATGGGATTAGATGTTTCACCATGTTCAACATTAATAGGCCCCACCGGAGTGTTATTAATAGCAGTATCAATCATAATTTCTTTATGTTTGAGCTGGGGAGGAGCTTTATTAGTAGCATGAACCTTACATACATCTCTTGTATGGCCTTGGTGCTTGCATGAAGAACAGTACCGAGGAATATGTTCATATTCAACTTTCTGAGAGAAAGTGCGCCCATTAGGCAGATTGATGCATACCATCGGGGGGAGTGGTTTACTCGAGTCCACTTCAACAAAACACGTGTTGTACTTGGTCTAGAAAATTCCTCCGTAGCCCTATCAAGCTTAAGGGGAGATCCAATACCCATGACAATAGAGAACAAAGCATTTTTCGTAAAAAGTTGATGAGGAAGACCAGGGAGGGAAACCCATGTAGGTACTAAAGGAGATTCTTGAGACGTATTGAAATCCTTAGACCAGCAAAAAACACGCATAGAAGCTTTAGCAACATACCAGATCTCTCGCACCCGGAGACGTAAAAAGTCAATCTCAAGACTAGGACGAATGACGATATGTTTAGGATCAATCACCCCGACTTTGACTTCACCAGAGAATTGAAAACCCAAGAAGGATTTTCTAATCACGTCGATCGGTGGCCGAGTGTGGGAAAACTTCCCAATCAAAGCAAACTTGAAAGGTTGGATTAAGATCTCTTCATCCTCCTCCGAGAAGGAGACAACAGGGACCCCTTTCGAGAAGGAAGGAGATCGGACAGGGATCGACGGAAGCATCGGGGCAGACCCGACCGCTTCCGCGAAAGTTTTGGATGCCATGAACCGTCAAAGCAGAGATCACGACGGTCAAATGATCCAGTCGTGAGAGGGACAACGGCCCGGCCTGAGGCCAAGCCGGAATCGTAGGGTTAGGGTTCAGGTAGGCATGGCGCTCTCTTCAGAGGAGAGGAGCGCGAGGATATACTATATATATATGATATATATATATTTTTTTTTTATATTATATATATTATATATATATATGATATATATATATATATATATATATATATATATATATATAGATATATATATATATATATATATATATATATATATATATATATATATATATATATATATATATATATATATATATATTATATTATATATATATATATATATATATATATATATATATATATATATATATATATATATATATATATATATATATATATATATATATTTATATATAAAAATATAAATAAATAAATATATATATATATATATATATATATAAATATAAATATATATATATATATATATATATATATATATATATATATATATAAAATATGTATATATATATATATATATATATATATATATATATATATATATATATATATATATATATATATATATATATATATATATATATATATATATGTATATATATATATATATAAAATATATATATATATATATATATATATATATATATATATATATATATATATATATATATATATATATATATAAGATTAAAAAATATATGTATATATATATATATAAAAGATACGATAAGAAAAAAAAACCTATAAGCCACATGGTGGTCGGCCCCACCAACCGACCACTAAGTGGCCAGAACAACAACAACATGAAGAAACTACCAGCAATAGCTGCGTTAGCAAAGGGGAGGGGGAGCCCGACCCCATATAAGCCACAACAGCAACTTAAGCTATGGCCAACCCCCCTACTTCATATATATATATATAGATAGAGAACTCCATCAAAACCCAAACCCAAAACTAATTCATCCTTCCATCTTCTTCCTTCTCTCTTCTCCTTCCTCCTCCCCTCTCCAGGGAGTCCTCGGTGAGGCCGACGGTGCCATCGCGCGGCAAAAACGACCACAATAAACAACAACACAGCAGCAATAACTTTGAGGTACCCGACTTTACCGTTCGATTTCTCTCTCAATTCTAATCCGTTTTTAGATCCGTAAATTCGTGTAGAAAGCCCACATGACGCTCTTCGAGATCCCCCAGGTGGATTTCAACATGGCCATCCAACTTGCTCAAAAAATCGAGATGAAGTTGGAGAAAAACCACTTTTCTAGAATATTAAAAACTATCGTAAAATACCAACTTGTCCGCCACTTTTCTTTCCATACATTAAAATTTTGTAGAAACTAATTGAAGGCAGTCAAAGACAACATAACCGAGATCGTAACGCATCTTCTGGAATCTCTTTTCATGTAGTATATAAAAAGTTACACTTTGTTAAAGTTTCACGAAAACTTGTAAATTCTATTTTCGAAAATAAGAAAAATACCCTAATACGGCGTGCGCCCCGACAAACTGGGCGATGTGGTCACACACTATACGCATCAAAAGGCACGTATCGATGTTGTCGATATGTGGGAACTGACGGAACCCAATTTTGTTGCTTGTGCGCGACGAAATCAGTGCGTATCCGTCGATATACCCCCGTATCGACCTTTTGTAAACTTGACCATAACTTCGTGTACAATCGTCAGATCGAGACGAAACTTGTGCCAACATGATCGTATCATTTTTTTGGTCCTGTGTGTCAAGTTTGGTTCGATTCTGAAAAGGTTGACCAGGACGTCATTTTGGCGGGCCCACAATTCCACTCAACGGACGATTTTGTGCACGGCCCACCGGAATCCAAAATTGGACATACCGTTGGGTTTGTCTTATCAAAAAAAAAATCTGTAGACATGTAGTTTGACGACTTTAGAGACCGTAGATATTGGTACGCATTTCAGTGCAAAGTGGGTCCAACGACGTACATCATTTTGACCCAAAATTACGATTTTACCCCTGTTCCAGAATTTGATTTTTGGATAGGCATTTCCTATGTATATCTCTGACCCCGAGAACATTTTGATATTTGTTTCAGCATTCGGAGCCGTTCGTGGATTTTGACTTTTCCTCGCAGACATTGTGATTCTTGGACTTTCTACTTTTGCACCACCAGGCAAGATACCTTTCCATCTTGTACTTATATTTGATTCATGATATTTTATATATTGCTAGTGTTTTATATTAGTAGTATACGTCCAAGTATGACTTGGGTTCCATCGATATGTCTATCGATGTTTATATGCGTGTGTGTGTGTGTTGACCGTATGTGATAGTTGACATTCCCGATGTGTTGAAGTTATGCTTCATAACTTCTTTGACCTATTGACACGTCTCATACACGATACAAGAGTGAGGATCAAAGAGTTAGCATGAACCTACGTATTCGACTTGCTATCAATACGGACGGTTCGTGTGTCGGTTCAATTATGGAATAACGGAGTCTAGATAGCGACTTGCATAGATATATGGATCGCCAAGCCATAGATATGACTTGTTTGATACATGGGTGGGGAAAACTACTGGGACGTATGAGCTAGACCACAGCCTTCTAGTTGCCCGGTTATGGGTTCATAGTTTCCCTGTGATGGTGTCACGATCCGCTCCCAGTGTAAGGGCACGAGAAGTGGGTACGTCCAGCCTACACCACAGTGTCGGTGGTAGATCGCTGTCCTAGCTCCAACATCTAACACAATCTTGAATATACTCTGATTAGAGAACAATATATAGAGTACAACTCAATCACCATATCTAAGATGGAAAAGAAGATAAGATAAACTCAATAGAGAGGCACAATATGAATTATAAGTCTCGGTGTAAACCACACCATAAATAATATCTCAATACAAACACAATGTCTCAGTGACTAGATAATGATATAAGTCTAATCTAAACTAATAACAAGTCCTCAGCGACTACTGGATCCTGCTAAGGGTCCAGGTCACCTGTGTCAACTAGGCCTGCTCCATAGTAAGTATCGCAACAATCCTCATCATCTGTAATATTTCAACAGGTCCAGTCAGGGCATAAACGAAAACATATCACTCACACAGATCATAACATGAATGAAAATATAAAATAAGCTATAAAATAATATACATGAACTGCTGATAAAGAAATGAGACTGTAAAAGAGAACATGATATATGGAAATAGATGTACATGATATAATAAGAGAACTGAACTAACTATGTGGTGTAGAGCACAATCTGGTTATGTAAACTGCCTTAGGTTATACATGATTTAAATCTAGTTTAGAGTTGTACATGAAAATGGTGTAGATCACATAACCAAATAAATACTCCTCCTGTCCATACTAGTATACAAGGATCTGTCCAGGTTATGTTATTGCACATGAAAGTAGTGTGTCACATGGATAGCTAGTCCATATGAACACTGGGTTATACATGAAGGCTCACATGATCATGAGTGTACATGAATGTCACATGAGTATACAAAAATAAATACGAATACAAAGAGTAGATGATGCACATGATAAAGTACATGAGCAGAATATACCCGATGTATCCGAGGGGATAACATCGCATGAAGAGATCTATATAGTACTAATACGTAATAACATCGTGACAGCAACAAGTAAACTAGTCTATAACTAGTAAATATGTCCAAATAAGAATAAAACGGTCAGAGAATGTACTCGCCTGGTAATCCAAGCTGCTGATGAGGAAGTGCAACTGAACTAGAGTGATGTAATACTATTTAAAACAACCACAAGTCACAAAAAGGTCTAAAATATCATAAGGAATGCCTACAATGCAATTCTATATGATTCTAGGTCCTTCTAGGTCAAAGTTAACCCTTGGTCATCTCTGGTCAAACTTGGTCAACCCTGGTCAAACCTGGTCAACTATAAGTCAACTAGTCCGTTTATTAATTTTAGGTCAAGCACAAGTTTTCAAGTTATTCTAAGTTCGTTTGAGTCGATTTGGATCAAGTTTGACCCAAAGTCGACTTTTGTCAACTTGGTCAACTTGTCGGTCGACTAGGCCATTCTAGGCTCATTGGGTCAATCCTAAACTGACTCAATACTCCCTAGGTTACATTCACAAGCAAAAAATTACATATATATATTTTTCAAGTTTGACCCAAAGTCGACTTTTGTCAACTTGGTCAACTTGTCGGTCGACTCGGCCATTTTAGGCTCATTGGGTCAATCCTAAACTGACTCAATACTCCCTAGGTTACATTCACAAGCAAACAATTATATATATATATATATATATATATATATATATATATATATATATATATATATATATATTCATTCATTCTAGGTAATGTATCTACATATATATACACACACACACACACACACACACACACACACACACACACACACACACATATATATATATATATATATATATATATATATATATATATATATATATATATATATAAATACATACACATATATACTTACACTTGTGAAGAGAGATTGTGTGTGTGTGTGTGTCGATGAAGAGCTACTGTTAGGGGTTCAAAACTGAGACAAATTGGTTATATATATACAACTATATGAATATACCATATATAGATATATACACAAGTCTATTTAAAAAGGAAACTTTATATATATATATATATATATATATATATATATATATATATATATATATTTTATATATATATATATATATATATATATATATATATATATATATATATATATATATATATATATATATATATATATATAGACATATACTAATATATACACATATATTCATAGGGGAGAAAGAAATATTGGGTTTACGAAGGGGGATTGAAAACTCAGATCTGAAAACAAAATATCTCGATAATACTCATCAAAACACACACACACACACACACACACACACACACACACACACACACACACACACACACACACACACACACACATATATATATTGAAAAAACCATCCAATTTATTGATAAAGGCCGAAAAGGCCGAACCTTTACAAGTATACCAGAAGGCGCAAAATGTCGATGCCTATACACGTATACTGACAAAAGAAGAGGCAAACACTAAACAAAACGGCTCAGCAGGGGAAAGGATGGAGGTCCAGAGAGCTGTCTGCCCATGATTACAGAGGGCTCTACGTTTGCGGCACTGACGCATGGTCTCCCATATCAGTTGGTTGTTATTGTACTGGTGGCCTTCGTACCTTGCCTTGTCCTGATTTTCCATATCACCTAAGTGGTGCCTGCCGTAACGATTTGGTGGCCATGGGATGCGGAACCCTAGACCGTCATGAGCTGGTGGAAATTATCACCTCCAGTAGGCAGTCTACATCTGTGAGCACCCTGAATTTTGGGTTGATTTTTTTTATTTTTTTATTTTAATTTTTTGATTGATCTGGTTTCGATAAATAATTTATTCTGTTATTTTCCTAAGTGTACTTTTCCGTGCCATTGATATTTGGATTATCAGGGATGTTCAACTTTGGAAATCTTCTTCATGAGTTTTGGAGTGGACATGATTACCTTCATGATGGTATATAGTGTCCCATCCAAACTTGTTCTCTTGTGCTCTTTTTGCTTCGCTGAACTTCGGGTCGATTTAGACCATTTGAGTATTATTTATTCTCCCACTCTTTTCTTTGATCATTTTCAGCACGGTTCCGTGACTTTTAATTTGGGAGCGCAAGACCAGTCAGTTTCTTGAAACCAACTTCTCATGCTTGATCTACTCGAGACGCTCGTCACCCATGACCTTCGTACCCCACTCAGACACGTCATTTTGTGCTCTATTTGATTCGCACAACTTTTCCGACACGTGACCCGATTTTATTTTACTCCACGGCGTCACATTCATCTTCCAACTTGATTTGTGGGTCCCCTGTCGACCAAAACCTGTCAGCCCCAATTATGGACATGGCCCACATTGAGCCTACTACCTGTCCGCCACTTGTGTCCCATTTATTGGAATCCCCATGTGCTACTTATTCACTCATAATCATCAACACCTAATTTTAATTAGATTTTTGCACAATATCCAATTTTGACCCAATCCGGCTCCACCGAGTCCAGCCCAGCTCCATGTTGCCCTCCATTATGATGCCCTCATATTTTCTTGCCCCAAAAATATCTAGTACCCTCCTACATATCTTTCTATATTTATTGGAATTTTTGTTCATTTAAATTCCCCATAGGAATGGCCATTTCCTTCTAATTAATTCCAAGCCATTGGATTCTTCTATTTTAAATCCTAACCATCCATTTTTACATGGCAACTCCCCAACCCCTTTTTCACACTTGGCCGGCCCTAAAACTATGGAGAGAATCTTCTTTTCTCTCTCCTCCCTCTCTCACATTTATTACTCTCTCTCTCTCTCTCTTTCTTTTACTATTTGTTCTACAAACCAACACCAGCAGTTACCAGCCCGAGCCACCCACCTATGCCGAGCCCGACCTCCCTTCGGCACGGCCGAGCTCGGCGCACCACCCACACCAGCCTTTTCTTCTCCTTCTTCTTCACATAGAATCAACCACATCACCACCATCATATCACCATTCCTCCACAACCATCACCACCACTTCACTAAGCTCGGCCACCACCAACCTGCGCCACCCCGCCGCCTTGCCGTGCATGGCCGCGCATTGGCCGGATGACGCCGGCCAGGCCAGGCCAGGCCGAACGTAGCAACTGCCAGCAGTAGCAGTTCGCAGAAGCAAGCGGCCAGCAGCAGCAGTTCGCAGAAGCAAGCGGTGGCAGCCGCGCCAGGCTGCGCGCGTTCGGGCGCTGGCCGCGTGCCGTCGCCGGCCACAGTGTCTCCGACGACCCCCCCACTGGGCGAACTCAGGCGAGCCCCTCCCTGACGGCCACCGTCCTCCGGGACGCGCCGTCGAGGCGATTTGTGCGTTTTGAACGACGTCCCGTCGTGACGCGCGCGGGATCGAGTTCGTTTTGGCGCTCCGTCGCAGCGACTTAGCATGCATTTTTCTGGAGATTCGACCATTGGATCGGCAATTTTTTTGCTCCGTCGCAATCTCGGTATATCCACCTTCATCCCTGTCAATTTTCGTCCGTTAATTTTATCGTTTGATACATGAAAACCAGCCACCAAGTTGACCGTTTAAATTGTATTAAATTTGGACAGTTTTGCGGGGCCAACTTCGTCAGCTTGTATCTCCTCCACCGCAGCTCCGTTTGGCGTGCTACCGGTTCTGGTACGAAGCTGGTAAAACCTTCTTACTATCCCTCCGGTTTCGTTTCATTGTGAGCTTGTTTGATTGGTTGAATTCGACGTCAAAGTTGGTCGTCCGAATTCGTAATTTCCAACTTGTAAAATTCTATTTTTGAACACGGGACTCCAGATTTCATTTCTGACACCACCATTAGACTTGTGGCGTCGTTCTGGCATGTTTTCATATAAAATTTGTTAGATTTGGAGAACGTGGGCCCGGGCACATTTTTTGGTGCAAAGCGGGTCCCACTTTCTGGGTCAACGGGACTTTTTGATGCCGGCTCATCGGAATCCAATTCCGGATATACCGTTGAGTTCGTATCGTCATTCTGGACTCGTTGACATATAATTTGCTAGGTTTTGGTGGACATTGGATCCGACACGCATTTCGGTGCAAGTCGGATACCAATATCCGGGCCAACGGGTCATTTTGAGATCGGCTCATCGGAATCCAATTCCGGAGATACCGTTGAGTTCGTATCATCATTCTGGACTCGTTTATAGGTAGTTTGCTGAGTTTTGAGAACTTTGGCTCCGGCATGCATTTCTGTGCAAACCAGAATTCCAAGTTCTGGTCAACGGGCCAAATTGAGATCGGGTCAACGGAATCCAATTCTGGAGATACCGTTGGGTTCGTATCGACATTCTGGTTTCGTGGACATATAATTTGTTATATTTTATTAACTTATTTTCTTACACGTTTTTCGGTGCAATACGGCTCCGATACGGACACCGTTTTGATCCGAAATTACCTTTTTGCCCTTGTGTCCAAATTGGACCGTTGGGTAGGCTATCCTAGCTAATTTGACCATTCTGGACACGTTGGCGATGTTTATTTCATCGTACGACAATGTTTGTTGATAATTTCTCTGAGTTTAACCTTTTTATAATTAATTCATATAATGTTCGTATTTCGGGATTAGTACAACGAAACTGAGATCAGCCAATTCCAGTGATCTCACATCGCTGAAATTGACAAGTTGGACACGTAGATCACTATAATAAGATTATCAACCTTGCCGATAATCTTCTTATCTCAATTTGCGTGTCGTAAGTTTTGACGTACAAATAACGAAGTACACTTTATATTAGACTAGAATTGACCCTATTTGACCAGAGTTGACCAGTTGACCCAAAGTTAACTGTAAGTCAACACCTGATCTAGTTTGACTAGATTATTGACCGGAGTCGACCTAGAGTTGTTTTGACTTAGAAGAACCTAGAATAATGTAGATTGATTATAGAGATTCATTTATTACAACTTGAACCCCTTGTAACCTGTGTTGCTTTAAATAGGACTCTGTGGCTTCAGTGGGACCCCCCTATACTTATCAGCTGTTCAGGTTATCGAGGCGAGTACATTCTCTGATCATTTCATATCCTGCTTAGAATTATATTCCTGCTTTAGATTACTATACTTGATGCTGTCACGACATTATCACGGATTAGTACTATATGGATCTCTTCATGCGATGTTATCCCCTTCGGGAGCATCGGGTACATTGTGTCATGTACGTTTCACTTTCATCATGTACTCCTGTGCTTTCACCATACATGTATACTCTTGTGAATCTTGTACTCTCATGTTCACAGAGCCCTCATGTATACTATCATGTGCACCCTTTCATGGGCCCCCATGTGATATCATGTACAATAACATAACATGTTTAGATCCTTGTGTATTGATTGGGGAAAACGGGGGAGTGCTAGTAGTCATGTGAACAATTCTATAGTAGTGTAGATCATGTGCAACTCTTTAGTGTAGATCATGTACAAATCTGTCCTGTTCACATGTGCTATCCTGTACTCTACATCACTAGCCACTGTTAGTTCTCTATTTATAGTAGATATTTCTATTACAGTTCCTGCTCCCTGTTTACATACTGTATTTTTTTAGATCCTGTATCTTACTTTACTGTATGATTATATTTTCTAACCTGCTATGAACTGTTGCGATGTAATGTGCTCGCTCCTGTCCTGACTGGACCTGTTGATAAATTTTACAGATAGCCTGGAGGTTGCCTGCTAGCCTAGAGGAGACAGTAGAGGTTGCATAGATAGCTAGGATTTTTGCTTATAGTTTATTTTCAGTCATCTTAAGTTGTATTTATGGATTACTGTATTTGGGTTTTGAGATGTATTCTGAGTTTGTTTCTTAGACACTTAGACTTCTATCTGTTGTATCTCTTTTCGATTTCATGTTTTATCTATCTTTCTTTATGCTCTACCTTAGATGTGATTGAGTTTACATTCTGATATGTTACCCCCATTCGGGGAGTATAAACTGTTTAGTCTTATACTGTTAGATGTATTGAGACCTAGGACAGCGTTCTACCGCCGACACTGCGGCGTAGGCTGGGCGTTGTTACGTTCTCGTGCCCTAACTCTAGGGTGCGGGTCGTGACACATTTTTAGTGGTGGCCCATGCAGGTCGAGTTTATGTAGTGGTATTCGAACTAGAGTGCCACTACAGCCTGCACTAGGAATATGATATATTTTTGAAGTTACTCAATCACAGTTAGGAACCCTTGAGAGATTCCTGGGACGACCCTGGAGAATCTTATTTAACTTCGATTTGAAAACTCTCTTTTTCCCTTGATTTGATTTACTTTTACTTTTTGTTGTTAAATTTGATTTTAATGGATTATTGTTGAATTTGAGTTTGTATTTATTAATTTGGATGGATGATTGTCGAATTTTGAATTTTGATGATAGCTGTTGCATCCGAGTTTGTATTTTGATGGATTTTTGTTCATTTTTGAATTTTGGTGTTCGTTGATAAATTGACTTGATTTTTGGGTATTCGTTGTTGATTTAATTTAATTTTTGGCAAGATGAAATTATATGGGCTAGGTCATCTATGTTATGGAGTCTAGTCTTCTACAGTCATATTAGCCAGTATGGTGAGGACATATAGTTTGACTTGGATATATCTCTCGGGTGTGGGAATTTAAGGTTTTCGCAGCCAAGCTAGCGGCATCGCAAAAATGTTACATACCATGATTTTAGAGGTATGTGCCTAAGTCGAGGACTCTGTGATTATCGTAGCCTTGCTTACTAGTATGACGAGGATTTAGAGTACCATGATTTTGGACAGACACATATGATTATCAGATTGTACTTTAAATGTTTTCGAACATGTTTTCTCTACTTTGTTTCAGTCCTTCAAAATTTTTTATTAATTGTTTTGTTTAGTTTTGCTTCTCATTATTTAACTTAAGAGTAGCTTTAGCTATTTTCATAAACCTTTGTGTGACTTCTTCTATGAATTTCTTCTTAATACGATGAATCAATGATTTGCTAGACCTTATTTTTGATCTGATATTAGCTCTGATTTCAAATAGTTTCCTCTTTTAAAACGGATAAGTAGAACACATTTTATTACCATTTCTTTTTCTGCCAATATTTTAGTACCATCGTTCCTTGTCATATACAACTATCCTGATTATATCAATTTCGTCTCGTATCTCATTCTGTCAGCTGTACTTGAACTCTTGAATCTACATATCGTTTTTATCTGAGAAATGTTGAGGAAGTGACATAAATCATCTAGTATGGAAATGACGTAATTGGTTATCATGTGATAATTTTGTAGGAATCAAAATGTTGGATGTCAAATGTGAAAAATTCAAAATGGAGATGTGGTAAAGGTTTAAAATGAAATCGAGGGATAAATGTTATTAATTTAGAGACAATTGCAGAAAATTTGGTTATGAATAGTTCATGGATGTGTTTCAAAAAAAAAAGAATATTAGAGGTCAACCTAGTTTTGAGAACTTAGAAAATCTTGGTTATTGATTCTTGGGAACTACTGCAAGGCTATGTAGAAATTTAATAATGGAAAGGAGAATTTGATTGTATCCGATGATCTTGCAAAATTGAATTGGATATTGTAAGAGGGTGACTAGAGACAGAGAGAACACAAGGATTTTAAGCTATAAAAATTATTTTAGATGATTGGAGAAATTGTAGAATTCAAAAGGATAATATTTGAAGGTGAACGTTGAAGAAATTATGAAGGTTGATTTATAAACAAGAATAAAATTTTGTGTGACATAGTGGTATTGGAGTTTAGTAAATACGAGACTTGACTTAAACAAGTACAAGGATTTCATAAACTGGATTTAGAGGTTTCAGATCTAATTTAGAACGAGGCGAAGGAATTTGAAATTTTGATTTAAATGAATAAGTGTCGACTCCTAAATAAGAGGGGTATGCTACATGGAAAATATTTTAGAAGTTTGAAATTTTGTCTATGGTGATCATGGTAAAAGTTTAGATGACGGAAGATTAAATTTTTTTTTTTTGAGGGTAGACATATAACGGTTGATTTATATTAGGATTTGTGAGAAAATATGATTAACAAATGGTAAACTGATAATGTTAGAGAGAGATGATTTACTGACTTCGTTTGAAATCTTTTCCCGTTTTTCTCTAAAAGGGTTTTTCAATATCATTAAATCCTAGTTTCCTTAATCACGACCAAATCGACTTCGATTATCCTATCTTATCATATTAATATCTTGGGTTGTACTTAATTGAATTAAATTTGATTACAACCGGAATCTCCATCCTTGTATGCTCGTTCTCAAACTTTGTTGAACCTATCCTCCATATTGCCTAAATTTTGATTTCCTAATTTGATCAACTTAGATCGTATCGAGACTAAATATTTTTAATGTATATTGTGATTGGATTTCCATGCAAGTGACTTTCATTCTTAACTTTGATTTTTATTTTTCTGAACCCTTTATAGATAATTGGTAGTTACCTTTCCTTATTTTTATGATAAGTACCAGTTTTCACATAGGATGGTAGGCTGTCTTACAGTTTTGATGATTATTATTTCCGTATATTTCCTAATTTAGCACCCTAGACTGCATGTGTGTTTGATACCCTATGACCCTTCCGGTTAGCATGACTAGTATACCTAGATGAGACTTCATTGTCACCGTATGCCATGACCCTGTATGCCATTCTTTTTTTTTATGGTATGTTTTATTTAAAGTTCTGGGACTTTTATTGTGGGGGTTTGACCTAGAAGGAGTATGGATATTTTAATTTCGAGGACGAAATTTTTATAAGGTGGGTAGGATGTGAGCACCCTGAATTTCGGGTTGATTTTTTTATTTTTTTATTTTAATTTTCTGATTGATCTGGTTTCGATAAATAATTTATTCTGTTATTTTCCTAAGTGTACTTTTCCGTGCCATTGATATTTGGAGTATCAGGGATGTTCAACTTTGGAAATCTTCTTCATGAGTTTTGGAGTGGACATGATTACCTTCATGATGGTATATAGTGCCCCATCCAAACTTGTTCCCTTGTGCTCTTTTTGCTTTGCTGAACTTCGGGTCGATTTAGACCATTTGAGTATTATTTATTCTCCCACTCTTTTCCTTGATCATTTTCAGCATGTTACCGTGACTTTTAATTTGGGAGCGCAAGACCAGTCAGTTTCTTGAAACCAACTTCTCATGCTTGATCTACTCGAGACGCTCGTCACCCATGACCTTCGTGTCCCACTCAGACACGTCATTTTGTGCTCCATTTGATTCGCACAACTTTCCCGACACGTGACCCGATTTTATTTCACTCCACGGCGTCACATTCATCTTCCAACTTGATTTGTGGGTCCCCTGTCGACCAAAACCTGTCAGCCCCAATTATGGACATAGCCCACAATGAGCCTAATACCCGTCCGCCACTTGTGTCCTATTTATTGGAATCCCCATGTGCTACTTATTCACTCATGATCATCAACACCTAATTTTAATTGGATTTTTGCACAATGTCCGATTTTGACCCAATCCGGCTCCACCGAGTCCAGCCCAGCTCCATGTTGCCCTCCATTATGACGCCTTCATATTTTCTTGCCCCAAAAATATCTAGTACCCTCCGACATATCTTTCTATATTTATTGGAATTTCTGTTCATTTAAATTCCCCATAGGAATGGCCATTTCCTTCTAATTAATTCCAAGCCATTGGATTCTTCTATTTTAAATCCTAACCATCCATTTTTACATGGCAACTCCCCAACCCCTTTTTCACACTTGGCCAGCCCTAAAACTATGGAGAGAATCTTCTTTTCTCTCTCCTCCCTCTCTCACATTTATTACTCTCTCTCTTTCTTTTACTATTTGTTCTACAAACCAACACCAGCAGTTACCAGCCCGAGCCACCCACCTAGGCCGAGCCCGACCTCCCTCCGGCACGGCCGTGTAGAAGCATGGAAAATATCAGAGTAATGGTCCATGCGACTCTGGAAAGAAGCCCATGCGGCTCGTACAGGAGCTGCCTTACGCGATTCAAAGAAGACTCTCAGTCTCATGCGGCTCGGAAGTGTATGCGGTTCAGCAGGAATATGCGGCCCGATCGACGCCCCATCCCCCCTTGGGATCCTCCCCTACTGCTGGCCATTTGAGTAGTGGCCTCATTTAATGCCCTGACACGACTCGACGACTGTGATGGCTCTGACAAAAAGCGTCATAATGGTTCTGCCATAATGACAGACTCTTCGGGAAAAGAAGAAAATCTCTGACCCGATCCGACAAAAGTCCTAGATTGCTACGTGGCACGTCTCATGCGGCTTAAATGAGAATAGCTTCATGCGGCTCACTAAGAAGTCATCTTATATGGCCAGCAGAAATCAGCCATATGCGGCCCACCTAGAGCCCAGTCCCTGCGGCTCAATACAACGCTATCTTATGCGGCTCGTAGAGATTATGCATATGCGGCTCATTGAGAGTTCATCCCCTGCGGCTCAATAAGGCGTTGTCCTATGCGGCTCATGAAGATTACCTCCCTGCGGTTCAGGTCTTGCCTATCCTATGTAGCTCTGGCAGGCCCCACAATTAAAATACGTGGCATCGGATCAATCAAGGATTTAACCGAATCTCAACAAATATATTTGACGTCATCATCATAACTACCAAGATCAAGGCATATCATTTATCATAAAGCCAATAGGACACGTGGCGAACAATCGGACATTGGTATAATCCATCATGAAGATTTAAAGCAGTTAACATTAATTGCTCACAAGATTCGGTGCTATCCGCATTAATGGCCTAGATTCATTGTAATCAGGATCAAGGGTTCAGATAGATTGAAGGAGCGCCGACATTCCAAACAAATGATCATTAGCAAACCCTAATGATCATACCCAACTCTTATAAATAGCCAGCATCATTTCTCTGCAAAGGCCCCCCGGCAACAAAAGAATAAAAAAATACAGAGTCAGGGAGAAAATACACACAGAGAGAGAGAAGCCAGGAGAGCAACAGAGGAGCAAAAAGAGCACTTCTTCGTCAACGCCAACCATCTTTTCACAAGGAGCCAAGGCTGCATACCGATCGTCCAAGGAGTAAGGCAGGGCTGCCGTCGCCTTCCCGAGCCTCTATCGTCACCCCCCAGAATCCAAAATAAACAATTGTACTTAGATTGCTGTACCTAGGTTTTCGTCCCTAGGCTTTTTTTGTACAAGCGAGTTTGTATTGTGAGTCTAAGTTCAGTCCTCCGATAATTGTTCTGTACTTTTACAATCAATGGCAAACACGATGGTGACTCTGCTGGGGACTAACTTCTCCACGGCTGAGGAGTTGGTAACGCAATCGGATGCATCCAAACTTGGCTCCACGCAACAAAAGATGGTCGTCCGCTTCGACCAACAAGCGTTTGAAGAGATGCTCTCCGAAGGAAGCGCTGGCCCGGTCCAGTAGCGCACCCGCTCGACAAAGGCTCGCAGAGAGTGGAGGCCAAAATCATTTGCTCCTCCCCAAGCCCCCGACGGTATACCCTCTGTTGCTCAAGACGGCGAGAAGGACTCTTCTGCGGCCCCACTTCAGACCGTAGACAACTCTGCTGTCCCCAAGTCCGGCAGAAGAAAACACTATAATGCTGGACTTGCAGGGGCAAAGAGGAACTCTACGCGAACTGAGCCGCATAGGGGTGCTAGCCGAGTGAAAAAGGCTCATGCGGCCACATCTACTAGCCGCATGGACAAAGCTCATGCGGCCACAGCCGCTAGCCGCATAAAGAAGAATCATGCGAACACATCTGTCAGCCGCATAGTTTATGCAGCTACAGTCGCCAATCACATGGATAAAATACATGAGGCTACAGGAGTCAATCGCTTGCAGAAAACCCATGCGGCCACAATTGCCAACCGCATGCGGCCAGCCTGCACGATCGTGACTCCTAGCCGCTCAAAGACAACTCATCCAATAGCAGAAGATGACCGCATGCAGACAGCCTGCACGGTACCTAACTCTAGCAGCATAGCGTCCGTTCCACGCTTCTCTCGATCGGTCTTCGACCGTCTCTCGTACGGTCCCGACACTGATGATTCTCTGTATGATAAGCCAGGCTCTGTGGCATTCAACTTGGACTCCTCCTATTACGCACCCACAAGTGATAAAAGAAGGAAGTCTAGGGCAGCGCGGGCTCATCAAGCCCAGTCAGCTGTCCCAACCTCTGACTATCGGAGCGTCCCGTTGACTATCACACGGTCCTCGGATGGAAAGTTGTATACAACTGCTCAAGTCCAGCCCCCTGCGGCAAACAGACAGAGTGGTTCCTCTGACCTGCGGGAGACGATCCTCCACAAACGCAAGGAAAGAGAAGGAGTGTCGGTGTGCAAAGAGTCCTCGCTTGGACATCGCTGCACCCAAATCATCGTCAATTGCTGCTGCAACAACGCGGCAATGACGGAAGCTCGGCCATCCGTCTTCCAAAGGCTATAGTACCCGAACTCAGAAGATGAGGCACCTCCTGTTGTCTCCTGTAATTCTGCTTAAAAAGTCCCCGCCGAAGAGAGAAAGAAGAAAACGAGCATCTCCAGTCTGAAGATATCAACCACTACAACTAAGAAACTATCGTCTAAACGGTTGTCCTCCACTGGTGTATTCCAACACACCCGTTCAAAGACAAAATTTACCGTGATGGAAAATTCATCATCCACATCACTAGGGATTGAAGGAGCTGGGGGTAGCACTCCTCCGAACATCCGCAACAATCCGATGTTCCAAGGAACCGAGTCCGCACAAACAACTCTTCCATCAGGAGCAACGGACGCTGATGCCCCCGAAGACATCCATAACAAAGCAAGCTCGGAAGCTGGGGATACCATTCCCTCCGAGTCCGAGCCCGAAGAGAACATTCCCACCTATCCCGATGACTTCTCGGTGCATGGGTACGACTCAGAGGGCACATCCTCCACCGTTCCTTCTATCACTCCTCACGTAAGAACGGTGTTCATGACGGACAGCGATCAAGGTGGTTCCAGTGATCGCCAGCACATTGACAGTCTCGAAGCCATATTACTTGCTTTGGTCAAGTCCGTAGACGAGATTAAAGCGGCCCTGCCCACTCTACAGGGAGGAGCGCCTGGTCAAACAAACACGGGCCCCACGGTCAATGTAGATTCGAACTCAGCGGCACCAAACCCGGGCAATAATCCTCCCGAAATAACAGCCCTCGCCGAGACAGATGAGACCCGAAAAGTAAGAAGAGAGGTCCAGGAGCTCCGTGCCATGTTTCATGCCCGAGAAAACGCTCAAGATCTCAGAATACGGCAACCATACCCTGCAGAGTGGAGGGATGTTCCATTCCCACCAAGATATAAGCCGTTCAATATCAACCCGTATGATGGCAAAACCTCAGCAAGTCGGTACATCACTTACTTTGAGGTCACCACCGACCATCTGCCCCATGAGGATGCGATCCTCACACGGTTATTCATTGGAGCATTGGAAGGAGTCGCCTTCGATTGGTACCGCAATCTACCGGACAACTGCATCCATTCCTTCGCCGGCTTTAAGCGCATATTCTTGGAACAATTCTATGATGCAGGACAAGACTTCACTATGTCCACTCTCATGGACATCGTCCAAGGGGAGAAGGATCTAACAAGGAACTACATCGAGCGGTTTCGCCAGACCGCCATGAAGCTGCCTTCCGGAAATCCGGATTCTTCTTTGATTGAAATCTGCCAAAAGAGACTGCTTCCAACGATCAGTCTCTGGATGGGCGAGAGTCAATTCAAAGATTGGAAGGCGTTCATCATCAGCGCCACAAGCGCTGAAGAACGACTGAAGAAGGCCCGCCAACTGGGGTTGCACATCTCAGAAGGAGAAAACAAGGGCAAGCGTCTCAACAACGATAATGGGGGTAACCCCTCCAACAATCGGGACAGCAAGGTAAAACAGGCTATGGTGGCCGACACGGCCCAGAAGCCCGAGCCACAGCCAGCAGACAAGCAATGGCCTCAGATCATTTACTCTTTCGAAGACAGCCACGTCAAGCCTATCTTAGACATGCTCATACAAGGAGGTAGAATTCAGCTTCCTCCACCAAGACGGGAGCCTCGGCCGGCTGATTTGGAGAACCCGAAGTTCTGCCATTACCACCGTTATGTACACCACGCTACACATGACTACTACCAACTAAAATGGTACATCCAAAGCCTCATCGATTCGAACGCTCTGGCCATCGACTTCGAAGAGGTAACCGTAGCAGCCAATATGGTGTCCGTACAATTCGGCAACTTCCCTTCGACGGAGACTCAAGACGGGGTAATCCCCGTCCCTCTCGCAACAATGGAGATTACCAATCTTCCTCCGCCCCGAGAACAAGCTGCTGGTCTAGTACCTCTTACCACCTCACGAGGAGAGGTCATGTGGGTCCATCCAGACTTGGTGTCAGAAGTAACTCGGCCCACACCATCTTCCACCAATAAAAAGAGTGGAAAAATCAAGTCCTGCCGCACAATTTCAGCAGACAACGAGGAAGCTACAGCCGTTGTCACGCGGTCCGGGGCGCAATCCCAACCTGTGGTTGACAGTCCAGCTGAAAATCATCAACCCACTACAACTGATGCTCCGGGACCGGCTCAGCCTTCGACGACGGACAAGCCTAGTCCGAAGGAGACTCGCTTCGACAAGTCTCTCCGAAAGGACGCTGCCCAAGGACTAGAGAGGCCCTACAACTTTGACATCTTAGCACAATTGGCTAACACTCCGGCCAAATTGTCATTATACGAACTCCTAAGGCTCTCCAAGGACGTTCATATTGCATTGAACGAAGCACTCCAAAATGCCGATGCCTATCTCGCTCAATCTAACCTCACTGGGGAGGACTCACCCGTGGATCTCCAAGATAGTGCCTGCACGGGAGCAATGCCCAACATCGTCTTCACTCCGCAGGACATGCTCATCAAAACCAACCTACATAACCGCCCGCTATACTACACGGGATACATCGACGACGTGAAGGTGGATCGGATGCACATTGATCCTGGCTCTTCCATAAGCATCATCCCGGAGGGCCTGCTACATCATCTTCGTATCCCGATGTATCGCCTAACACCTACAAGTACCGCCATCAGCGGTTTCAATTCGGGCAGGAGCTACCCTATTGGGAAGATTCGTCTGAAGTGTCAAATTGGCGACCTCCAATCCGAAGTCACCTGCTACGTCATAGATGCAGACACTTCTTACAACATCCTCTTGGGATGCCCATGGATACACGATTATATGATCTTGCCTTCCATACTACACCAGTGCTTCAAATATGTCGACAAATACGGCTTCGTGAAGACAGAGTTTGCTGATATCGATCCCTTCAAAGGGGTCGAATCTTACTACTCGGACTCCTATTTATACGAAAAGTCGAAGAGGCACCTTGATGAAGGAGACGCACAAACTCATACCGAGACAGCCACGAGATCAGAAGGACCCCTGACGATCCACCTCCAAGCTCGCAAACCGGGCAAGTCCGCACCCCTCACCGCCACTCTGCGGAAGGACGCGATCAGCCTCTCGGTGCAAGAGGAGCAGATGATAATCCGGCTGCCAAGGTCCGGCCAAGTGCCGAGACCCGCAACGGGGCCATTAATAATCCGACTGCTGAGAGTTAGCCAACCACAAACAGGAAAGCTCAACCCCTCCGACAGGCCACTGACAATACGCCTTTCCAAGAAAGGTTGTCGCCTCGATGCAAGGTCTGACACTTCCAGCGAACCAGCCATTCCTCGCTCCACATCGAATGCCAAACTGGGGGTCGCCAGTCTGCCAACGACTCCATGCTCTGCTCCATCAACTGGACCACTGACGATCAAGCTTCCTAGGTCGTCCTCTCAGTCTTCGTTCACACAGGGGGTAGTCGAAGAGGAAACAGAGCTAGCCAAGTATGTGGCTGCCCACGCTAATGTCCCCTCCGCTGATGATGTAATCCCCTTAGAAAAGATACCTTACTTCATCAATAAAGGGTTATCTTTGAACTACACCGAGCTCAATAAGCTATGTACGATGTATGCTATGGAACACGGTATAGGCGCTCACCTACACACACAGGTGACAAATGTGTACACCGTAATCCAGCTTACTCCAGTAGAAGACGCTTACAGAATATTCGAGGGAGGAGATCATCCAATCATCTTCGGCCGGACGAACAACCCTCATCCCCTCACCATAGAAGAAGTCGACCTCGGGTCAGATGCCGGGAGACTGCCTCTGTATCTCTATAGCCCTCAATCCAAATATCTCATGCAGAAATAGGGGTATGATCTGGAGACTACACCAGGATTAAACTATGGAACTGGGCGACGATTACCTTTGAAGCCGCCAGTCCCGGCGGGCAAACCAACTTCTGACTCAGATACCAGCATCGGAGATGTATTCAGACAAGTCATGTCAGTCAACATGGCGTTCGCCGACGCTTACGAAGAAGACGAAGACATCCCCGAAATTCTCGAGCTAGAGCCATGGGCCCAGCAATTAGACGCACAATGGGAAAAGCGGTTCGAACTGAGAGAACCCCTACTGAAGATGAGGTCATACAAGTGGATCTCGGCAGCGAATCTTCTCCAAAACCGATCTTCATCAGTAAAAGTCTCACCGACGAAGAACGGGAGTCGCTGTTAGAACTTGTCAGAGAGTACATTGATGTGTTCGTCTGGAGCTATGAAGACATGCCAGGGTTAAATCCTGACATCGCTCTTCACAAACTTAACATTCGATCAGACGTGAAGCCGGTCAAGCAACAACAGCGACGCTTCCGTCCAGGCATCATGGACGCAATCGAAGCTGAATTCAATAAATTGATAGCCAGCGGTTTCATTCGTGAGGAGAAACATCCCGAATGGGTCGCCAATATAGTACCCGTCCTCAAGAAGAATGGGAAGATTCGAATCTGCATCGACTTCCGCAACCTGAACGAGGCATGCCCCAAAGATGAATTTCCCCTTCCTATCACAGACATCATGATCGACAACACCTGCGGCTTCGAACGCATGTCATTCATGGATGGCTTCTCGGGGTACAACCAAATCAAAATGTCTCCTGACGACGAAAAGCATACATCATTCCGAACACCGATTGGCACGTACTGCTACACAGTCATGCCTTTCGGTTTAAAGAATGCTAGCGCCACATATCAAAGAGCTATGAGCATCATCTTCAGAGACCACTTACGCAAGACGGTGGAGTGCTATGTTGATGATATAGCCGTCAAGAGCCGTAGCAAAGGAGACCATCTGCAGGATCTAAGGACGGTATTCGACCTAATGCGAACGCACAATTTGAAAATGAACCCTACGAAGTCCTTCCTGGGCGTATCCAACGGGAAGTTCTTAGGCTTCATCATCACTGCAAAGGGTATCCATGTAGACCCCGAGAAGACAAAAGCAATCATGGAGATGGGTCCCCCGAGAAATCTTTGCGAACTCAGAGCCCTTCAAGGGAGGTTAGCTTACATCAGAAGGTTCATTTCCAACCTCTCCGGGCGATGCCGACCATTCACGCACCTCATAAAGAAAGGAGTCTCATTCGTATGGGACGAGGAATGCTAGCGTGCTTTCGATAGCATCAAAGAATATCTGTCAAATCCTCCGGTCTTGGTAGTTCCAGTCCCTGGAAAACCATTTCTGCTCTATATACGAGCAATGGAACACTCCCTCGGTTTTCTGCTAGCACAGAATAACGATGCAGGCCATGAACAGGCCATATATTACCTCAGCCGAATGATGATTGGGCTAGAGCATCGATATACCGCTGTGGAGAAGGAATGCCTCGCCCTGGTGTTCGCCATTCAGAAAATGCGACACTATGTCACCGGACAAACGATACATGTGGTCTCACGAGTCAACCCTCTAAGGGTCCTCATGACTAAACCAGGGGCACTCAGCTCTCGACTCGCTACATGGGCAATATTGCTGTCCCCTTATCATATGATCTTCGTCCCCCAAAAGGCAGTCAAAGGTCAAGCCCTGGCAGATTTCTTGGCAGCCCACCTAGGCTCGAAGTCCTCCAGGATATACGAAGAGATCCCAGATGAGGTCGCCGACTCGCATACAATCTCTCGCAAAAATATATGGCGAATGTTCTTCGACGGCGCTTCGAGGACCGGACCTAAAGGCAATGTAGTCGTCGGAGTCGGGGTAGTGCTAATCTCTCCTTCTGGATTGGTGATTAACCGCGCTTATTCCCTCACTGAACCCTGTTCTAACAATGTAGCCGAGTACAACGCTCTGGTCATTGGCCTCCAACTTGCAAGAGAGCTGGGGATAGAATACCTTGAAGCGTACGGCGATTCCCAACTAATCGTCAATCATATCCGGGGTTCGTACGAGGTCCGCCATGAAGACATGATCCCTTATCATCAAATAGTGATCAATATCATCTTGGCATTTGAGGGGTTTTTCATCGAGCACGTCCCCAGACTCCGAAATATTGAAGCCGATGCCCTAGCTGGTTTCGCCGCTTCCCTAGCAGTTTTGAATTATGATCGACAATCAGTGGAATTGATAGGCCATGAACTGGTCTGTCCCAAAAATAATGTGCAATTCGTCACAAGTTATTCTGCACAGACGATCGATGACGCCCCAGATTGGAGACAACCATTCATCGACTTCGTCGTCTACGACATCCTGCCTGAGAACCCAAAGGAAGCCACTTCCATCAGAAGGCGTTCTCTCAGATTCTTCTACGATACAGAGACAAAAATGCTGTATCGCCGCTCCTACGACGGATTACTGCTTCGATGTCTGTCAAACGCAGAAGCCAAAAAAGCCGTACGAGAAGCCCATGACGGTGTCTGCGGGGCCCACCAGTCCGGCCCGAAATTGCAAGACCGTCTTCGCCGAATGGGATACTATTGGCCCACAATGGTGGCAGACGCAATAGATTATGCTAGAAAGTGCAAAGCTTGCCAAGTCCATGCGGACTTCATCCACCAACCATCCGAATTTTTACATCTGACAATGGCGTTCTGGCCATTCGAAGCATAGGAAATGGATATCATTGGTCCAATCACCCCACCTTCCTCCCGAGGACATCGCTTCATACTTGCGATCACTGATTACTTCTCCAAATGGGTAGAAGCTGTCCCACTCGCAGAAGTTAAGACTTCAAACATGATCAGCTTCCTTAAATACCACGTCATCTACCGATTTGGACTGCCCCGAAGGATCATCCATGATAATGGTCCGCAGTTTGCAAGCCACGCATTCTCTCGGTTTTGCGATAAACACCGTATTCAGAATATCGCCTCGACACCGTACAACCCGACAGTAAATGGGTTAGCAGAGGCGTTTAACAAAACAATCATCAAACTTCTCAAGAAGTTTGTCTCCTCCAACAAACGTGACTGGAACGAGAAGCTCGGCGAGTGCTTATGGGCTTATCGCACCACGGTCCGAACAGCCATCGAAAATACACCATTCTCCCTGGTATACGGAAGTGAGGCAGTCCTCCCCTTGGAGACACAGATCCCCTCACTACGTGTCGCCCTCATACATCAATTGACAACCGATGATAACTACCAACGTCGACTGCAAGAGTTAGAGGCCTTAGATGAAAAGCGCCTCCTAACTCAGCAAAGGATCGAGCTATACCAAGCACGCATCTCAGGAGCCTTCAACAAGAAGGTCAAAATCAGAACATTCCAGGTAGGCGATCTCGTCTTGGCAGTCCGGAGGCCAATGGTCATGACTCACAAGACCGCCGACAAATTCCAGCCAAAGTGGGAGGGCCCATTTATCATTGAGACGGTATTCTCCAACGGTGCTTACCGTCTTGCAAAGCAAAACGGAGACTTGCTCATGCTGCCCGTCAACGGTAAGTTCCTGAAGAAATATTATGTCTAAACGACATTCGCTACAAGGTCTTCGAGTCATGTACCGGCTGGTACCACTGAACTCACACCCTCAGTATTCCAGATTTTTGAGTCATGTACCCGTTGGTGCCGCTGGACTCACACTTTCTCAATATTCTAAATTACCGAGTTATGTACCCGCTGGTTCCTCTGAACTCACATTCCGGTCACTCTTTCAGATAGTAAGTTACGTATGATTATACCTCTGAACTTTCTTCCTGGAAGAGATCCTCCCTCATGATCCAATACCCGTACTCCCAGTGCACAAAAAGGGTAATCGATCCACAAATTTCCGAAAACGGACATGTCCTCATTACTTCTGAGTCGTTTTCACTTCTACCAAAAACAAACCGCCCCTCACATAGAACTTCCACGTTCTCCTACCTCTGAGTCGTTCTATGTACCCCTTCTTCATTGAGCCCACTCCTGCCATGTCATCATTACCTCTGAGTGGGAAGGCTCCGTCGAAGAAACCTTCATGCTTGCCATGTCCACATTACCTCTGAGCAAGTATGTCGGTCTCCTTTCGACCTATTATCTGTACCCACAACCGGAGTACGACAAGGATAATAGGTCCACAAATGTCCGATGTTGACCATGAATACCTTCCGTGAAACCTCTCCTGCCATGTCCTCATTACCTCTAAGCAGGAAGATTCCACGGTAAAACCCTCATGCTTGCCATGTCCTCATAACCGCTGAGCAAATATGTTGGTTTTCCTTTCACCCTATTATCTGTATCTCGAACCAGGGTACGCCAAGGATAATAGGTCCATAAATATTCCTTTGCTAAACTTCTTAGCATAAATCCACTACCCCACCATGCCCCGGGAGCCCAGCTGCTCTACGGCATCCTTTTTTTAAGCACCGAGAACATCCATGACCACTTTGCCACGGCTGTTCTGGACATCCTGTCCAAACTTGTTATCCGTACCTAAAACCAAGGTACGCCTAGGATGACAGGTCTTCAAATAAATCCCCCAGCAAGTCCAATTCCATAGACGCCAAAAGTACAAGAAAGAGATGATGAGTCGAAACATGCTCATTTATTCAAAATTTAACGTACTACTTCATTTGGGATCATATCCCTTACAGAGAAAAAAAAGAGAAAGCAAAGAAAACAGACAGCTGATCACTACCCTGGGGCACATAACGCCCTAAGACGGTCAGTCAGCAAAACAATCGACCGTTTAAACCTCTGGAAGGCTCGACGCTCTGCCTCGTGGGTCAGCACTGCCTCATCCTCTAGATGAGCGTGAGCCTGCCAGTTATCCTCAAATTTCTTAAAGGCTCGCTCCAGGTTATCGGAGGATCGGGAAACCTTCTCGGCCTCCCGAACGATCGACTCCTGTTCCGCCTGAGCAGCCTCCAGCTCTGACTCTAAGAAGGCCAATTGCCTCTGGAGTCCAAGAATCTGCTCCTTCGTATCAGCAATTCCACGAGAAGCAGACTCTTTCCGAGCACGGTAAGCCTGACTCCTACGACCCAGTTGGTCATACGAAGCAGAGAACTTATCAAGGTCCCCCCGTACAACTGGCCCAGCAGTATCTCTGGCTAGCTTAATCCGATCCCGAGCAGCAATGAGGAAGCCCCGCTCCCGCTCAATCGCAGCAGGCAAGCCCGTCTGTCGTATCGCCAGTAGTTGGGTCACTAGCTGATCAGCTTCTGTCAGCTTAGGTTCCAGCAGTGCAGCCAATCCCACCCGCCAGGAAGGGACTTCAAGGTTGCAATTTGACCCCGAGCGTACTGGAGAGATAGAGAAAATGGGGTCCCCCGTCCTATGGCAGCATCTACGCCCCTTTTTAAATGACGATAGAAGCTGTCCACCACGTCCTGCGTCACCTCATCCAGAGTCTCCGTGGAGGCCAGTGTCAACGGGAGCGTGGCTGGCAGCACCGAAGAAGATGCAACAGAATCCGCCGCTCCTGCTACGAGAGAAACCAGCTCCGCACGAAAGGACGCTTGAACAGCGGCCAACTCCTCTTCGGCAGCCTGCAAAATTTGAATACTCGGCAGGGTCGAGAGGTCGGTCTTCGGAGCCGTATAATCTGCAGAGGAAGAGGCGGAGACCATCGCCAACCCCATTTCCGTCGGCCTAGAGCTGGCAGAAGGCTCCTCGACATGGGACGACAAAGAAGAGGGAACGCTCCTTTCTTCCGTACCATAGCAGGCCGAGCCTTTCCCAAGAACATCCACGGTGGAAAGTAAAGGGTCAGGACCTGCAGGGCCAAGGCAACCATGAATCGATTTAACCCGGAGGATGTGTTGATAGAGCAAATAAGCCCCCTCATTAGTCAATATCTGGCTTATCTTACCAGTGGAGGAGCGTGAAGGCCGAGGTTCGCCTGCAGCCACCACAGCCCCTTCACCAACAACCTCCGAGTCTGGTATAATAGGCTCCTCCGCCCTTGTATCCTCGGGAGGGGGCGCACCGAGATCGATGTCGCATTGCTGAAGATCAGCGACTTCGGGGACGGGTCCAAAGAAACCTTCGTCACCCCGGGCCGAGGTTTCAGCAACCTGGCAGCTTCCAGCCACCGCTGAGAGAGCACCCGCAGAAAGGACCGCGGCACACATGTCGCTAATCAAAGCAGCAAGGGCCGGAGCAACTTTAGGGGTGGTAGACGATTCGGGAGAGGACGGCTCATCGGGCACCTACAAAGAAAAGTGACTAAGTCATATCTCCGAGAAAAAAGAAAACTACAACAAAGAGATGACTGCGACTTGGTCTTACCCCCGGAGTATCGTCTGTACCTTCACCCTTTTCGGTGGTAAGTAATCCACGAGACCTAACAGCGGCTCTCTTCACGGAAAAGGTCGCTCTACTGTCAGAAGACTCGTGTCTGACCCGTTTACGCGAGGGACCCGACACGGCTGAAGGTTGTCCTTCTCTCACTACTCCCTCTTGCGTAGTAAGCAACAGATCTTCAGCCGGTTCATCGGGTGTGGGAAGCGGTTGATCCGCTACTTCTTCACCCCCACCAGAGAGGGAGCCTTCGCTGTCATTATCATCCTCATCCTCAGCCGACTTGGAAGGTTCTGATTCAGGGAGGAGGATATGGAGCGCCAGTTGCTTTCTAGCGTTAGCCCCTTTGGGCTTCTCCTCTAAACCGGTACCTACGATGAAATTGGTACTCAGATCAAAGTTAACAGGAGACTTATTCGCCATAACGTGATACAAAGCAGCCACGTACAAAATTTCCCTCGGCGCCTTAGCATCGGGAACCGAAAAGCTGGCCCGAGTATGATAAGCGTCATAATAATTCCATGCTCGGACGCCGTCAAGAACGCTGCCTTCAAAACCCAAATAAGGGTTGGGACAATCAAGGAACAACTGGCTATAACCAAACTGGCGGGAAAACCTGCTAGGTAGGTAAGGTTCCAAGTACACATTATCTCGGTTGCAATAAACCAGATGCGCGGGGCGGATATTGCACAACCAAGCAAGCATATCCGGAGACAGAAAATGAGAAGGTCCAGTACCATCAAGGTGTACCTTCCTCACTTCTTCATCAGAAAAAGGAGAAACAGACACAAAGAGGTCACACCCATCCACTCTCGCCAGCGCCCTCCGACAAGCTGGCATAGTGTTGTATTCCCAAGACCGGTGATGGCATTTGAAGAGAAAAGCATCTTCAGCTGTAGCATCTTCCGCTATCCCAGGTCCCAGCAAAGACTTGTAGTACATTGCCAACCACCCCATCAGGTAGTGGAAAGGCAGTTCTACGTGCTCAAAATCCAAAGTCTTCTTACGAGCAATAACCTTGGACGAGAATGTTCGAAGACCATGGTGTATGCTACACACCATAGCAGGAAGGAGGGCCAGTCTAACTCCGAATACTAGTTTAACGGCAGGGAGAATGAAATGACGACCAATCCTCTCGATAGAACCTGCTCCTCCCGAGACTACGCAGTTCCGTAGCCATGTCATTAAAAATCCAGCCAGAAGCGCCTTCTCCGACATCTGTATGGTCCCGTAATGAAAATAACTAAGAGAGTCAGCTTGACTCCCGAATATATCGCTCTTGGATCGCGACTTCTTGACACTTGACATCAGATCCCTTACCTCTGCATGCGTTCGAGGGGCTCGATGAGTAACTTCGCCAGAAGGATCAACTCTAAAAAGATAATTAATCCAGGATGTGGTATGGGGAGCGGTCTCCTCGGAGCTATCCGTCGTTTTTATAGCCATCTGATGACAAGCACTATGGTGGCACAACAACTCCCGATACACCGCAACAGAACCTGGGAGTTGCCTGTCCAAGGCCTCGAACTCCTCATTCGACGGGGTATACACCTCGAAAGGCTCATTCCCCCATGAAAGTTTAGAGACAGTATACATCTCGTGAAGAGCAAGCCCCAGCTCCCCTACTGGTGCAAAGAACGTCCCCGTTCGCCGGCTATACATCTCCAAGAGCGCTACGAACAGTGGTTTATTAATGGGAAGCCCGTGACAAGTGCCCCGAATGGCATGGTAAAGCCCCGCCTCCCGCAAGAATGTTCCATAGGTCTGCAAAACCCAAGTAGTCAATTGGGCCCACGTAGAGGTGGGGTTTATCCAGTTTGGCAGTACCAGCCTACCAACATGATAAGACTTCTTGCGAACAAGCCGATTCAGAAAAGTATCAGCTTGAGTAAGTGTGAAGTTGGGACCGTATACATTCATAAAAGAGCCCGGGGCCAGACCCATCATATACCGGAGGACGGAATCCTTACCCGCATACGCTGACCGCATGTTCGGATTATAATGGATGTTGCCCATCAACATCCCTGACTGAGTAGGAGTTAAGTTACACACCATCTTCCTGTCCATCAACACCATATTGAACCATGACAAAGGATAATGACGTTCCATGAGAGGAATATGGATTGCCACCCCATCCAAAAAAAATCCCAGTTTTCGGTAATCTCTAAAAACTCGGGGATTCTTGATGATTAAAGCATCTCCAAAAAGGAACAAAGGCTTCAGGTATTTTCCATCCAGCTTTCCAGTATTCATCATGGAACGGAGGTAATGGAGGGTCTGATTCTTAATGGCCTTCAACCTCTCCGAAGGCTCATCAGTAGGGAATTGATTCAACACATGCTTAATTAAGTCGTCAAGACGTACGCCCAGGGCAAATTGATTTAAACCGACTATAAGCTCCCCAGCAGGATTCACGGGCAGATTCACTGGAGAAAGACGAAAGAAACGAGGTTAGAAGATAGTCAAAAAATAGAAGCATTGGAAAGATCATTTGAGTCTATGCGGCTCGGGTCGTCACAGCCTCATGCGGATCATCATTAGATACGTCTATGTGGTTCTGTGCATCGTAGCCGCATGCGCCTCCGAGTTAGCCAAGTCCATGCAACTCAAATTCAGACGAGCTTATAGACTCATGCGGTTCAGGTTAAGCACGCCTACGAAGCCAGACTCACGCGAGCTGACGCGGATACAAGCAAGCGAGCTTATGCGGTTCCAAAGTGAGCGGCGCTTATGCGGCCCAAATCGAAAACACATATGCAGCTCAGATCGAGTATAACAAGCTCATGCGACCCCATGCGGGGAAGTGCTTATGCGGTCACATCGATAAACCTCGTACATACGGCTTATGCATAAAGTATGCAGCAGAGCCATGGCAACAGTTAGGGTTTTCAGACGACCCTTACCAGCGATAGGCAGGTAGACGTCGGGGTGAAAAGCAGGCACGCCAGCCAGCGGAGGAGCCGCCACGTTCGCCACCGCAATCGATGAAGACGCGGCCTTCTTGCCCTTCGCTGCCGCAGAAGATGATGCGGCCTTCTTGCCCGTAGTAGCAGCAGCCTTCTTGGGAGCCATTGTCGATCATTGAAGGAAGGAGACGAAGAGCAAAGTCGGCAACAGGGAATCTGAGCAAAGAGAGAAGGTAAAGAAACCCCCAAGAGACTAAAAGCCTCTTATTTATAGGCGAAAGAGACCCATAAAATGAACAAACGTCTCGGATTATGCCTCGGATTATGCGCTGCTTCAAAAGATAAAGGCAAAAATGCTTCGGTCAAGGCAAAACTGACCTTGGGATCCTCCCCCAAAAGACGGCGTTAAATCAAAACGAATCAAGAGCATTTAATGAAGATTTGCACACGTAGTCAGGACACGTGGCAAAGAGCCTATGCGGCCAGATGAGTTTATGCGACTGAGATACTTATGCGGCATGAACGGGGCCATGCTTTTTATTCAAAGTGTTTCAATTTTGCAAATTAAAAACTTTGAAGGGGGTCCTGTAGAAGCATGGAAAATATCAGAATAATGGTCCATGCGGCTCTGGAAAGAAGCCCATGCGGCTCGTACAGGAGCTGCCTTACGCGATTCAAAGAAGACTCTCAGTCTCATATGGCTCGGGAGTGTATACGGTTCAGCAGGAATATGCGGCCCGATCGACGCCACATCCCCCCTTGGGATCCTCCCCTACAGCTGGCCATTTGAGTAGTGGCCTCATTTAATGCCCTGACACGACTCGACGACTGTGATGGCTCTGACATAAAGCGTCATAATGGTTCTGCCATAATGACAGACTCTTCGGGAAAAGAAGAAAATCTCTGACCCGATCCGACAGAAGTCCTAGATTGCCACGTGACACGTCTCATGCGGCTTAAATGAGAATAGCTTCATGCGGCTCACTAAGAAGTCACCCTATATGGCCAGCAGAAATCAGCCATATGCGGCCCACCGAGAGCCCAGTCCCTGCGGCTCAATACAACGCTAGCTTATGCGACTCGTAGAGATTATGCATATACGGCTCATTGAGAGTTCATCCCCTGCGGCTCAATAAGGCGTTGTCCTATGCAGCTCATAAAGATTACCTTCCTGCGGTTCAGGTCTTGTCTATCCTATGCAGCTCTGGTAGGCCCCACAATTAAAACACGTGGCATCGGATCAATCAATGATTTAACCGAATCTCAACAAATATATTTGACGTCATCATCATAACTACCGAGATCAAGACATATCATTTATCATAAAGCCAATAGGACACGTGGCGAGCAATCGGACATTGGTATAATCTATCATGAAGATTTAAAGCAGTTAACATTAATTGCTCACAAGATTCGGTGTTATCCGCATTAATGGCCTAGATTCATTATAATCAGGATCAAGGGTTCAGATAGATTGAAGGAGCGCCAACATTCCAAACAAATGATCATTAGCAAACCCTAATGATCATACCCCACTCTTATAAATAGCCAGCATCATTTCTCTGCAAAGGCCCCCCGGCAACAAAAGAATAAAAAATACAGAGTCAGGAAGAAAATACACAGAGAGAGAGAGAAGCCAGGAGAGCAACAGAGGAGCAAAAAGAGCACTTCTTCGTCAACGCCAACCATCTTTTCACAAGGAGCCAAGGCTGCATAATGATCATCCAAGGAGTAAGGCAGGGCTGCCGTCGCCTTTTCGAGCCTCTATCGTCACCCCCAGAATCTAAAATAAACAATTGTACTTAGATTGCTGTACCTAGGTTTTCGTCCTTAGGCTTTCTTTGTACAAGCGAGTTTGTATTGTGAGTCTAAGTTCAGTCCTCCGATAATTATTCTGTACTTTTGCAATCAATGGAAAACAGGCCGAGCTCGATGCACCACCCACACCAGCCTTTTCTTCTCCTCATTCTTCACATAGAATCAACCACATCACCACCATCATATCACCATTCCTCCACAACCATCACCACCACTTCACTAAGCTCGGCCACCACCAACCTGTGCGCTACCCCGCCGCCTTGTCGTGCATGGCCGCACGTTGGCCGGACGCCGCCGGCCAAGCCAGGCCAGCCGAACGCAGCAACTGCCAGCAGCAGCAGTTCGCGGAAGCAAGCGGTGGCAGTCGCGCCAGGCCGCGCGCGTTCGGGCGCTGGCCGCGCGCCGTCGCTGGCCACAGTGTCTCCGACGACCCCCCTCCACTGGGCGAACTCAGGCGAGCCCCTCCCTGACGGCCACCGTCCTCCGGGATGCGCCGTCGAGGCGATTTGTGCGTTTTGAACGACGTCCCGTCGTGACGCGCGCGGGATCAAGTTCGTTTTGGTGCTCCGTCGCAACGACTTCGCGTGCATTTTCCCGGAGGTCCGACCGTTGGATCGACGATTTCTTCGCTCCATCGCAATCTCGGTATATCCCCCTTCATCCCTGTCAATTTTTGTCCGTTAATTTTATCGTTTGATACATAAAAACCGGCCACCAAGTTGACCGTTTAAATTGTATTAAATTTGGACAATTTCGTGGGGCCAACTTCGTCAACTTGTGTCTCCTCCACCGTAGCTCCGTTTGGCGTGCTACCAGTTCTGGTGCGAAGCTGGTATAACCCTCTTACTACCCCTCCAGTTTCGTTTCATTGTGAGCTTGTTTGATTGGTTGAATTCGACGCCAAAGTTGGTCGTCCGAATTCATAATTTCTAACTTGTAAAATTCCATTTTTGAACACGGGACTCCAGATTTCATTTCTGACACCACCATTAGACTTGTGGCATCGTTCTGGCATATTTTCATGTAAAATTTGTTAGATTTGGAGAACGTGGACCCGGGCACGTTTTTCGGTGCAAAGCGGGTCCCACTTTCTGGGTCAACGGGACTTTTTGACGCCGGCTCATCGGAATCCAATTTCGGATATACCGTTGAGTTCGTATCGTCATTCTGGACTCGTTGACATATAATTTTCTAGCTTTTGGTGGACATTGGATCCGGCACGCATTTCGGTGCAAGTCGGATACCAATATCCGGGCCAACGGGTCATTTTGAGATTGGCTCATCGAAATCCAATTCTGGAGATACCGTTGAGTTCGTATCATCATTCTGGACTCGTTGACAGGTAGTTTGCTGAGTTTTGAGAACTTTGGCTCTGGCACGCATTTCCGTGCAAACCGGAATTCCAAGTACTGGTCAACGGGCCAAATTGAGATCGGGTCAACGGAATCCAATTCTGGAGATACCGTTGGGTTCGTATCGACATTCTGGTTTCGTGGACATATAATTTATTATATTTTATTGACTTGTTTTTTTGCATATTTTTCGGTGCAAAACGGCTTCGACACGGACACCATTTTGACCCAAAATTACCTTTTTGTCCTTGTGTCCAAATTGGACCATTGGGTAGGCTATTCTACCTAATTTGACCATTCTGGACACGTTGGCGATGTTTATTTCATCGTCCGACAATGTTTGTTGATAATTTCTCTGAGTTTAACCTTTTTATAATTAATTAATAATTAATTCATATAATGTTCGTATTTCGGGATTAGTACAACGAAACTGAGATCAGCCAATTCCAGTGATCTCACATCGCTGAAATTGACAAGTTGGACACGTGGATCACTATAATAAGATTATCAACCTTACCGATAATCTTCTTATCTCGATTTGCGTGTCGTAAATTTCGACGTACAAATAACGAAGTACACTTTATATTAGACTAGAATTGACCTTGTTTGACCAGAGTTGACCAGTTGACCCAAAGTCAACTATAAGTCAACACTTGACCTAGTTTGACTAGATTATTGACCGGAGTCGACCTAGAGTTGTTTTGACTTAGAAGAACCTAGAATAATGTAGATTGATTATAGAGATTCATTTATTACAACTTGAACCCCTTGTAACCTGTGTTGCTTTAAATAGGACTCTGTGGCTTCAGTAGGACCCCCCCTATACTTATCAGCTGTTCAAGTTATCGAGGCGAGTACATTCTCTGATCATTTCATATCCTGCTTAGAATTATATTCCTGCTTTAGATTACTATACTTGATGCTGTCACGACATTATCACGGATTAGTACTATATGGATCTCTTCATGCGATGTTATCCCCCTCGGGAGCATCGGGTACATTGTGTCATGCACGTTTTACTTTCATCATGCACTCCTGTGCTTTCACCATATATATACACTCTTGTGAATCTTGTACTCTCGTGTTCACAGAGCCCTCATGTATACTATCATGTGCACCCTTTCATGGGCCCCCATGTGATATCATGTATAATAACATAACCTGTTTAGATCCTTGTGTATTGATTGGGGAAAACGGGGGAGTGCTAGTAGTCATGTGAACAATTCTATAGTAGTTTAGATCATGTGCAACTCTTTAGTGTAGATCATATACAAATCTGTCATGTTCACATGTGCTATCCTGTACTCTACATCACTAGCCACTGTTAGTTCTCTATTTATAGTAGATATTTCTATTACAGTTCTCTCTCCCTATTTACATACTATATTTCTTCAGATCCTGTATCTTACTTTACTGCATGATTATATTTTCTAACCTGCTATGAACTGTTGAGATGTAATGTGCTCGCTCCTGTCCTGACTGGACCTGTTGATAAATTTTACAGATAGCCTGGAGGTTGCCTGCTAGCCTAGAGGAGACAGTAGAGGTTGCATAGATAGGTAGGGTTTTTGCTTATAGTTTATTTTCAGTCATCTTAAGTTGTATTTATGGATTACTGTATTTGGGTTTTGAGATGTATTCTGAGTTTGTATCTTAGACACTTAGACTTCTATCTGTTGTATCTCTTTTCGATTTCATGTTTTATCTATCTTCCTTTATGCTCTACCTTAGATGTGATTGAGTTTACATTCTGCTATGTCACCCCCATTCGGGGAGTATAAACTGTTTAGTCTTATACTGTTAGATGCATTGAGACCTAGGACAGCATTCTACCGTCGATACTGCGGTGTAGGCTGGGCGTTGTTACGTTCTCGTGTCCTAACTCTAGGGTACGGGTCGTGACAATATCGCTGGAAGAGTTCTCCAGACCTGGACCGATAGGTCCCCTTATCTGAGGATGTGGTTGACTGTTTCTGCTTGACGGTCTGAGCAGCATGTGTATGCTGAAGCTAGGCTGAAGCCGATTGTGTTGAGAGTGTTGTCGGTGGGAAGGATATTGCGAAGGGCACGCCAGATAAGGAAGGACCACTTCTTAGGGATGCAAGTCTGCCAGAAGAAAGCGATAGTAGGAGACGGGTTCGCGGTGCCAAGGATGACTCTTCTGGCTGATTTGACCGAGAATGCGTCGCTATGATCGAGCGTCCACTTGAGCATGTCTGCGTCCTGCCCGATTCTCAAGTCGTTACGGCGAATGTAATCGACCACCTCTGGGCCAGCCCATAACCGGACTTTGTCCCAATTCCAGGTATTATTAGGAGGGTCCCACATGTCCTTGATAGAGCTGTTCCTAGGAGCTGCAGAATTATTGGAAAGTAAGGTGTCGCCAGCCCAGTGCTCCCAAAATGGCGATGCCTCACCAATTTCCACCTTAAGGTGAATTACATGTTCGGCGAGGGATCGCCCGATGAGAATGCGCCTCTAGGCCACGGATGATCTACTGTTAGCGATGGCCGTAGACAGATTAATGTGCTTGAAGTATCTGGCCTTCATGAACCTGGCCCACAAGTTCTGGCTCGTGCGCAGCGACCACCATAATTTCATGGAGAAAGCGTTGACGATATAGGAAAGTTTGGTGAAGCCTAGCCCCCCTCCCCAGTGGGGCGAGCCATTGTGTCCCAACTAGCCCAATGGTGGTTATCATGACCTCCGCTGTGACCCCAGAGAAAGTTGTTGAAGATGCTTTCAATGTAGGATAGGACTTTCTTGGGGGGGGAGGGAGCACACGGCGAGAGTGTAGATAGAAATGGATGCGAGGACGTGGTTGACGAGGATGATCTTATCTCTCGGGGATAAAGTAGCATTGTGCCAGGCCTCGACATTATTCCTGATGCGATTGATCAGGGATTCGAATATCCCGGCGTTAGATCTGTCGTACACGAGGGGGCACCCGAGGTTGTGGAATGGAGGGTGCCTGATGGGGAATGAGATGGTGGTTGATATGCTAGATATTTGCTCTCTCTTAATATTATGGTGGGTGTAGATGATACTTTTATCCTGGTTGATCTTCTGTCCGGAACATCCTTCGCATCTGAGGAGCGTGTTGTGGACGACTTCTACCGATCCAGCGTCTCCCGAGGAGAATATAAGGATATCGTCCGCAAAGGCCAGATGGGTGATGATGGGATAGCCGCTAGCCGTATGGTAGTGCTGGAAGTTGGGGGCTCTCGCCATCTTATTAAGGTTTTTGCTCAACGCATCCGTCGTAATGATGAAGATGGTGGATGAAAGAGGATCACCTTGCCTAACCCCTACTGGATTTGAAGAAACTGGCTGCTTGACCATTAATAACCGTAGAGAACCACGAGTTGCTGATCGATCTCCACACGACGTTGGTCTAGGTTTCGGAGAAACCGAAAGCTCTGAATACCCATATCATAAATTGCCAGTCAAGTCTGTCGTAGGCTTTCTCCATGTCCAATTTGATAGATATGTTGCCCCCTCTTGCAGGGAGCTTCATGCAGGTGACTAACTCATGGGCCAATATGATGTTGTCTTGGATATTTCTTCCCCTAATAAAACCACTATGCTCCTCTGATATGATCTTGGAAAGAAGGCATGCCATACGGGAGGCTATGACCTTGGATATGATCTTGTTGGTGAAGGTACAGAGACTAATTGGGCGAAAGTCACGAAAGGTCTCTGGGTTGTCTTTCTTCGGGATGAGGATGAGGTTCGAACTCGAGATGGCTCTGGGATAAGTGGCTCCCTGATGGAAGGCGGTGATCGCATTGTGGATGTCAACCTTGATGATTTTCCAGCATGTGCGAAAGAAAGTCCCTAGAAATTCATCTGGCCTGGGCGCACTGTGTGCGTCGAGGGCCCAAAAAGCTTCTTTCACCTCCTCCTGAGAAGGGGCTGGTCGAGCTGAAGGTTGTCCGTGTCACTGATGATGCAGGGGACCTCGCCTAGGAAAGTGGTGTCTTTGAGGACCGTTTTCTTGGAAAAAAGTTTAGAATAGAACTTCGCTGCCTCTGCTTGAATGCCCTTTTGATCGCTGATGCTGATGCCATTGTCAGTGGCAATCTGATGGAGAGTGAGATTTTGTCTGCGCCCATTCACACAGGCGTGAAAGAAGCTAGAGTTTTTGTCTCCTTCGCTGTTCTATTTGATCCTAGCTTTCTGCTTCCAGAATTCGGTCTCATTTTTCAGCCTGAATTTGAGGATGGCTTTGGTGAGATTAAGAGCCTGTCTGGAATCTGGCGAACAGTCGATCATGTATCTGGCTTCGGCCTGGGTCACATCATTCTCCGTCTGACGAATGGCTTAGAAGATATCTCCGTAAGCTTGTTTGCTCCAAGCGGGTAGAGCTTTCCTTGTAGCTTGGAGCTTGTAGGCAATCCGTTGGAGGGGATCAAGAGAGTCAGCGCTGTTCCAAGCATCCGAGACTACCTCCAAGAAATGGGGGTGGGTGCTCCAAAAGTCCTAGAAACGGAAGCTCTTTCTGACCTGGTTGGTAATGCTAGTGATACCAACCATCAGGGGGCGTGATTGGATTCGGTGGCATTAAGGTGAGAAAGCTTGCATGAGGTTCCTATACCCACCCAGTGGGCATTTGTTAATGCCTTATCGAGGTGGAAGAACTGCCGGCGATGACCGTCCTGCATGTTACACCAGGGGAAGGCGTTGCCGGTGAACGAAAGGGGAGTGAGGTGAGAGTTGAAAATGAAGTCCTTAAAGTCTTACTTGGCGGAGAGTGGGAGAGGCCGGCCTCCGAGCTTCTCTTCTCTGCAAGTAATAGCGTTGAAGTCCCCTATGCAAAGCCAAGGTAGGTGTTGGTTGTGGTGGTTGGTGTCCAGGAGGTCGTTCCAAAGCTATCTGTGCTCCGCGATGTCACAACTGCTGTGGACCGCTGAAAGGATGGCGCATTTGGGAATCAGGGGATGTTCAATCCAGCAAGAAAGGGCCTGCCTGGAATTATAGATGACTCCGGCTTTGATGGACTTAGAACAGAGGATCCATATGTCGTGACTACCGGCAAAGGCCGAGGAAACCCTAACTGCAGTTGAATGGATTTGAGCCTCTTGTGGGGTAGTTTGGGTTCTAGGATGATCAAGATGTCGATCTTATAGGTTTTCTTAAGGCTGGTAATTCTCCTCATAGTAGGTTTGTTCTCCAAACCGCGGGCATTCCAGGAGAGAATGTTCAACATCAATGGAGGTCCGAATGGGGTTGGTTGGACCGCTTTGCGGCGGACCTGGTGTGCATTGACGGGGACGGAGCACTAACGGTCCCTTTTTTCCCTGATTTCCTGGGGGGTGGAAGCTTCTCCCACCTTCGTGGAGGCTATGCCGATGGAAGATTCCTCGGGACGATTTGTTGGTGTGACTGTTTCTTCAGTTGAGTCGAGGTCGGGTTGCTCCGACGAGATGATGAGGGAGTTGTCAGAGATTCCGATGAGGTCATCTTCCTCCTGGGGAGGGAATCCAGCGGCGAGGACCTGAAACGTCTAAGAGCTTGCTTCGGCCCGATGATGGCCAACGCCTCAACTACGGAATTGGCTTGCGATGTTAGAGGATTGGAAGCATCCAAAGGGGGACGAAGGAGCCTGCTGCGTCCTCAGGGGATAGGGTGCTGAGAATCGTATGGTCCGTTCCTGGAGCCTTGGCGAGGTCTGCATGGATAACCAAATCCATGGAGGAGTCAATGTCCGCGGATGCGAGGGCGGCGAATTGGTTGGACAGTGTAGGATTTGGTGGCTGGTATAGGATTACAGCTTTGATAGCTGAGTTGGTTTTGCTGGATTTGCCTTCGCTGGAGTTGAATCTGGTGTGCGAGTTCGGTAGAGGAAGCAAGGGTGGTTGGTTATTTTTTCGATGCTGGTTCCCTGTGGGATTGGGTTCTGTTCTCTCTGGTTTCTTTCGAAGCTCCCGATGTAGGCGAAAGCAATTCTTCGATAAGTGGCCACACAGATGGCAGTGAGTGCAGAAGATTATGTAATTATCGTAGATGATTTGCTGAGTGTGAGTATGATTGCCAAGTTCTATGAGAATGTGGTTTGGGGGATCTGAGGAGAGGTCGAGTTCCACACATATCTTAGCGTAGTGTGCTTTAGTTAGGTTACTTGTTTCTTCTGCGGTGGCCACGTAAGTCCCGAAGGAGTTGGCTATTCTCCTAAGAGCTGCCGGAACAAAGCAAATGATGGAGTGATTGGGTAGGGTGACCCAGGCAACGACCGTTGTGGAGTCTTTTTTGGTGTTAATGTTGAGAGACCACTTGATTATCTTTATTTGGTAGGAGTCGATCCTCCCGGTTCCTTTGGACCATACCGTCCTGTAGTCCAGGTCGGAGGATAGGCGTAGCAGAATATGTCTCGGGTCGAGGGAGGCTATTCTGTACTCAGCCTTGAGTCGCCAAGTGGCTATAACCTTTGTAACCCTGGTAAGCTTGAGGCATCCAGATGAGAAATTGAGGACGAAAGAGAAAGAAAAAGAGGTGGCCAGAGAAGAGATGTCCTGGTCGGTGAAAGGCACCGTCGGCAAGGAGGATGTCGATGGGTAGTCGACTTCGGGTAGAGGAACGTCCGGGAATAGCATCCCCTGCTTGGGGGTCCTGTCAGGCCAGAGGATATCGACAATGGAAGGAGCCGGGTGCTGAGATGCGCCAGGAGTAAGAAGGGCCGGAGGTGGGGATGCTCCCGAAGAAGCAGGGACTGGAAGAGGTTGGTATGCGCCCATAGAGGGGGAAGGCTGGTCCCTGGGGATGTCAGGTTGCGCACAAACGGAAGCACGGACAGGCTCCCCAAAGGAGAGGCCTTGAGGCACTACACCTCCACCCCCAGGGAGGGAGAGGGCGAAAGGAAGGGGATGGGGCTGCCTGGAGGGAGAACCGGGGTACGACGGTGGACGTAGCAGGGTTGCGCCCTGGTTGGGCGAGGATGCGCTCAAGGCATTCGCGCCAACGCTCGACTGGGTTACGCCCAGGGGGGCGAGGATGCGCTCAAGGCAAGAGTGTCAACGCCAATGCCCGACGGGGAAGGCCGGAGGATGGAAGGGTCAGGAGCAGCAAAGGGACACAGCAGACCGGCCGCATCAGAAAGCAACATCACGTCTATTGGCGCAGAAGGATCTGGAGAAGAGGGCGGAGAAAGGGTGAAGGAAGGAAGGAAAGGGTGGAGGGGGGACAGGGGTACGCCCCCTCCCATTGCTAACGGCCCCAACAGGAGAGGGACAAGAATGGAGCGGAAAGAGCCTATGCCCGACGCAGATGATGAAAGGATAGGGTGAAAGGGGTAGGTCACGCCCGCAGGGGCCACCACAGGAGACGCAAGGAGAAACCGCTCACTAGCACGCGCAGAAGGCTGCTGGCTAGCGCCCGCGGCCAGACCGCGCCAGGAATCAACACCGAGAGGGGGAGCGGTAAGCGCAAACCCGGCGAGGATGGCAAGCTGCGCCGGGAATAAAAGGGCTCCAGGTTTCGCCAACCCGGGGAAGGCCCCAGGTTTCGCCAACCTGGCTAGGGCCCAATATTGCGCCAAGAGGCTAGGGGGAAGAGCCCCAGGTGGCGCCAAGAGTCTAGGGAAAGAATCCCCAGGTTGCGCCAAGGGGCTAGGGAAGAATCCCCAGGTTGTGCTAATAAGCTATTGGGAAGTGCCAAGAGGGAATTGGGAAGTAAGTCTGAAGAGCGCACAATAGAGACCTGCGTATGATCGACGCAAGTCAGGACACCAAAATCCAAACGGTGGACCGTGCCAAAATGGGATACGCCTCCTAATGCGGGACCACTACCCGAGGGGGTCACGTGGCCCCTGCTCCCGCAGACTGTTCAAAATTTGAAAACGTTGGGGTGGTAGAAAGAGTCGGGGGAGGGCCCGAGGAGAGCGGGGGGGAGGAAAGTCGGGGGGCACACTGCTCTGGATGGTAGGCGTCGGGCCCGGAGGGGGAATGGGAGGAGGCGCCCTCCGGGGGGAAGGAGATCGAGGAGGCCGGACGGAGAAAAGCGGAGGGGTAGGGGCCCGGAGACAGAGACAAGAATTCGCCGCAGAGGCGAGGGAGGGATCAACGCCAGCGGGGGCGGAGGCCGCAGCCACGAAGCTGCGTTCCACCAGCTGAATCTGAGCTGTAGTCCACCCGGCAGACAGGGGCGGTGGGGGGGCCCGAGGGGGTTGGGGTGTCGCTGAGCCGGCCGAGCGCGCCGTGGATGCCGCCGGCGACCGCGGGCGGAAGCTGCGATCTGGCAGCCCAGAGCCGCAGAAGCGGCGACACTCCAAGAGCTCGGCAAAAGCGATGGCGGAGGACGGGCGGGCAGCATGAAGAAGACGGAGGAGGTAGGGCGTAAGGCAGGCGGCTAAGAGCGGCGGGGAGGGGTCCATGGCGTTGAGCCAGGAGGAAGGGGGGAGGTGAAGCTCCGGTCCATATATATATATATATATATATATATATATATATATATATATATATATATATATATATATATATATATATATATATATATATATATATATGCCTTGATACCATTGGTTGAGCCACCGACGACTCTCTTAATACCATTGGTTTCAGCCTCGCATTCGCTTGCACATGCTGTCTTGATCGTCAGATAAAAACGGTCAACCACATCTTCTGTCAGGGAGACCTCCCAGCTAAGGTGTGGAGTGTGCTATCCCAGCACTGTAGAACAGTTATTGGAGGCAACAGCTTCTCTAACCGAGCTGCGGACTGGGCTTCCGTGTCCCATGGCCACCAGATTGTGGCAGCCGCCGCTACTTGGGTCCTCTGGAAAAACCGTAACAAGGTAAGATACGAAGGTCGTCAGTACTCCATCGATCAGCTTATCTGGGAGACCATCCGCCAGTGCCGTAAGCGTAGCCTCCATTGCACGCACTGCCAGCCGGTCTTCTGGAACTCCCTCCTATCCCCTCCTTAGTCTTTTCTTCTTCCGTTTTCCCTTTTGCTAGTATACACGTATAAGATTCGGCATTTTGCGCCTAGTGGTATACTTGTACAGTGGTCGGCTGTTTTGGCCTTTTTGGAATAAAATGGGTTGTTTCAATATATATATATATATATATATATATATATATATATATATATATATATATATATATATATATAAGGAAAAAAGGGAATATATATATACATATATGATAGAATATTAGGATATAAATTTAGGGAATACTACCCACAAGTCAAGAATCTCATATTCATGCTATAAACTCAGAATTTATCGTTTAAATCTCAAGAACTCAAAATATCACAAATCGGTTCAAACTATTAAGTGTCGAAAAACCAAAAATCTAACTCGAGACCCAAATCACAATATACACAACTAGAACCCTCAAAACTTGGCAAACACGAAGGTGTATACGTATGTGACGTGTTCGGGTACTCATGGGGTTGAACCCGTGTCCATGGTGTGCATATCGAAAATCAAATTTGCGTGTCGTGTACGTGCATTTCGCCCGATTAGACGCCGCATACAACACGAGAAGCCTCGTGCTCGTGCATATAGCTAGGTATGATCCCGGAGTAGCTCTAGGACATGCTGACATGACACCACATCATGTCTATGCAACACAACGACACGCGAATCCTCCGCTCGGGACTCGTAGCTTGTGATTCGAGCCACGCCGTGACTCGAGATCGAGTCCCTGGGTAGTCTAGGTATAGGGCTATGTGCTCGTGCACAGTACGGGCTGGACAGTGCACGCGATATTTCTTTGCGCACGCTTTACAAAATGACATAAAATTTTACAGGCATGTGGGCAGAGGTTTCCCCCATGTTTTCATAAAATTTCACGCAAAACGGAGCCCTGTGTCGAGTTATGACGCTCGGACAGCAGGGCATGCACGGGACTGTGTCCCTGCCTCGTGCATGCGTGTCCGTTTTCAATTCGGACATTAAAATCGTGTCAATTTTAGATCTGTCTTCACGAATGTTGTTACAAATAATATTAGCAAGGAATTCATGAAAACAGAATCGAAAAATAACACTTTTCAGTTCTAAGTGGCATTTCGTCGAACACGTGTTCTATAGGACCGACACGTGTCCGATACGACTATCAAACGAAATCACAAACCTACCAAACTTCATATACAGGTCTGGGGTACCTATATGGATGCTAAAATATACAAATTGCAGAAGGAATAATGGTAGAATGAGGTTTACCTTTTGAGAGTTGGAATCTCAATGAAAGTGTATCCTTGAGCGCCTTGACGACCAGTTTCTCCCGAGCAAACGTCTCCAACTCCTTGCTAGCAATGCTCCAACAAGTTCTTCTCCTCTCCACGGTTGGAATGAATTCGTTTGGCACGAATCAAATGTCGGATAAAAAAGTTAAAGTTTTGAAAAAAAAAAGAAGAAACTAGGGTTGATCTAGTGGAGGCTATGTAATTTCTACACAAATGAGAGGGGGCTACTGTTCTTGGCCGGCCATATATGGGGGGGTATTAGTGTTAGGGTTAGTCATGGGCCAAGCACTCTTAAGTTGCTATAAAGGCCCAATGACAAAAGGCTTTAAAGGCTTATAAAAAATGACTTAAAAATTATTAAATAATTCTAGAAAATAGGTAATAATTCTAAATTAAATCTAAAAAGCCAATAATAAATCTAATTACATTATCAGGCTTCTAAACAAGGTTGACTAAGGTTATACCATCTTAGTCCTATCGAAACACCAATCCAAATCACACAACAATCAATTTAATTAAAAATTTAAATAAATTCAAAATAATGCACAATGACTAAAATACCCCTCATTAAAAAATGAATGTGACATGTAATTAGGTTTCTAATGTCATGGTTAGTCTCTAATCATGGTTAGCTAAGGTTAAACCGACTACTAACACAACACCAATTAAAATATAATAAATTAATCCAAAAAATCACATAATTACCAAAATATCCATATTTTAGAAAAGTGGTGGTTACAGGTGGTTGTATTGCTAAAGGATATATCCATTGCACGGCCGCTGACCGCACGTCAGACCACGGTCAGAAGGTAGTGATGCAAAGTATGGCTAGGAGATATATCCATTGCACAGCCCTGACCGCACATCAGATACGGTCCGAACGTATACTAGTTCATAAGAAAGCCTCTAGTGGATGCTATGCTTTATTCCTACCCACTTATACGTTCCAGTATAGTTTTTGACTTGTATTACACCTAGATGGTTAGGTTCAGTCTGTGTTGGAGCATGGGATCTTTCCCTTGTCATGTTTCATTTACAGTTCATTATGGTATTGTTTTTATGTATTTTATTACGTCCCTCTGAGGACCTGGTGATCTCTCCAGGTGTGTGCTTTCATGGTTTACTGCAGGTGTTCTAGCCAAGGCCGTGATCTTCTCCATTCCTTCGAAAATGATTGCGCTTGATTCGTCTTGCATTTTATCGATCGCTTTCTTGTATATTTTTTCATAGAGATAGTTGGTAGTGGACTTTGTCTCCGTCCAATGGTTGTATATATGACAAATTTCAAAGTTGCTTTTATATCATTTATTTATCTAGTGGATGAGATTTAGTTATTCTGGTTTTACTACATTTTGCAGCTTATGTATACATATAAGGTTTCCATATATTGGAGTGTACTTCGTATGTATACAGCTGGCATGTATACGTACTTAGTCCTAAGTATTTTGGGACTGGAGCGTTACAGATATAGGAATTAACAATATTGAAAATAAATAATAAATGTACTCGTCTGGTGTCCTGAGCTGCTAATAAAGGTCTAGTGAAGCAAAGAAAACAAACTTCTGCAAACATCCTTGGATGCTGAAATAAACATCACGAATGTGTTTGGTTCTAAAAATGCCTACCCAAAAGTCCAATTCTGGATACAGGAACAAAACAGTAATTTTAGGCCAAAATAGTATCCGCCGTTGGACCCACTTTGCAGCAAAAAGTGTGCCAGTACCTATGGTCTCTAAAGTCGTAAAACTATATGTCTACGATTCCCTTTTGACGATACAAACTCAATCGTATGTCCAGAGTTGGATTCCAGTGGGTCTTGCACAATTTTTCTCGTTGGATAGGGTCGCGGGCCCGTCAAAATAGCGTTCCGGTCGACCTTCTCAAAATCGGACCAAACTGGCTCACAGGACCAAAAAAATGACATGATCCTAATGCTGCAAGTTTCGTCTCGAGATAAAAAATGTGCACAAAGTTATGAGATAGTTTGCAAAGATGCCAATACGGGGTATCTCGACGGATACGCCTCAATTTTGTCGCGTACATACAGCGAAATCCAATTCCGTCGAATCCCACACGTCCGCGAAGTCGATACACACTCCGATGCTTTCGGTTTGCGACCATGTCGTCTGGTTTGTCAGGGAGCACATTGTATCGAGAATTTTTATCAAAATTGGTTATTTTAAAAACTATTTTTTTACCGATTTTTGAACTAATTTATCTTGAAACTAAATGCAGAATAAATAAAACTAATTACTGGGTTTTAAACTTGGTTATGTTGGCTATAACTCTGTTTAATTAGATTTTGAAAAGAACTATTAGTTTGACAGCGAACAACCTTCCAAATTAGGGTTTAGGGACTGTTGGTGCCCTATTTTTGAACAGGTTTTCGATAAACTTTACATCAAATCTCTAGACAATCGGGTTAACTATTCCCAAATATATCTAATGGAGTTTCAAGAAGGTCAACTAGGCATCCTATAGATTTTATAGAATTGAAAAATGGATGACTATAGGAGGAATAAACGAGTCAAGAAGTCGTGTACCTTGCTGGGTGCTCTACTGCTGACAGCGCTCCAACCCACGGTTGCTGTGCCCGACCGGCGGTAAGTGGTGGTGGCAGTCTGGGAATATCAGGGGGGGTCGCCCATTGTTGGAGGTTAGGGAGATGGGATCGAGAACGAGAGGGGCATCTTTGGTTTCGAAAAGAAAAATAAGTTTCCGAAGTCAGAATGTTTATACCCTATTTTATACTAATTTCAAATAGTGTTACACAGAGTTTTAAACTCTAATTTTAATTAGGATTTAAGCAAATCTTTGAGAGAATTAGATAGGGTTTGGGTAGGATAAGATTTTGGGATGATTCGTTGGGTTTTGAAAGTGTTTTGAATTCGATCTGTTTTTCCTTTTTTTTCTCCAAAGAGCAGAGCCTTGCTCTGGCTCGAGGTGGGGAGAGGAGATAGTGAATATTGCTTATGCACTGTTCATTTTTTTGTTTTTGTTTTTTTTTTCTTTTCTTTGACAATTAATAAAACACTTAATAACTAATAATTTCTAATAACTACTCAAAATTCTAAAATCTAAAATTAAAATTATCAAATAATCTAATATATATTATATTTAATTAATAAAAATTATTGCAACTTATGTAAGTACATACACCTTATATTTGTACCCAAAATATGTATAAAAGTAACTACTTAAAACCCAATAAATTAAAACTTCAAAAAACCTTTATTTGAAACATTACAAATAACTGTATATATATGATTTACCTATATAAGTATATATGTTGGTCTTTAGAACCTCATATTATACCTAACTCATGTTTATATACAGATTCTTAATATATTGATTATAATTATCAAAAGTAATAATCAATAAAAATCAAGTTATTCAATTTAAAAAAAAAGGAGGGGGGGTTTACATGTAGTTACCCATATACTCCTTTTACTCTACACTGCAACCCATCTATATGCTACTGCTACCTGCTACTAATCTCCCTATCCAAACCTGTACAGAGTTTTCCCCAAGTCTAACTGCCTACACACTAGGACAACAACACCCTCAACCCTCATATATCCTGCATGTCCAACCCACACTCGAATTTTCCCCCAAACTTCTACTGGGTTGCCCATGTCCTACCTAGACAGACAGTCTACTATACACACACATGCACCACACTATCACCTAAACCACATACACTACCAAAACTTTATTGTTGCACACAGTAAAATAACCTACCCAACCTGGGCCTATTTTCTCTGCTAATAAATCCTTTCAACTGATACACTCATCCCCAATCGATACCAATACTCTGTATTTTGCAGTTTGCATATTGTAGTACCTGAAGGAACCTAACATATTCACGGGAACTCATAGGAATACATCCCTCACTGCACTCACTGATACCCTCTTTCTGTCATTGTTGGATTTCCATCTTAATCTATACTAATGCCACAAGCTTGGCTAGCTTACCTACTGCACAGTTTCCTCCACTTAGAGATAATACTCACACACAACTCATAACTCACTTGACCCCCAACTTTTCTTCTGCACATATACATAGATACATACATACATACATATGTGTATATATATATATATATATATATATATATATATATATATATATATATATATATATATATATATATATATTTAAAAAATATATATATATATATATATATATATATTTTGCACACACACACACACACACACACACATATATATATAATATATTATATATATATATATATATATATATATATATATATATATATATATATATATTATGTGTGTGTGTGAAAATATATATATATATATTATATATATATATATATATATATATATATATATATATATATATATATATATATATATATATATATATATATATATATATAGACATACATATATATTTCACTATCATATAGATAACGACCATATACATATACACATTTGTCCCTATCTAACTCTCCTATATCTGACAAGTACACATAGGTACACAAATGTGAGTCCACAATGCATTCTCATATGCATATGTGATCCCGTGTTCCTGGACACACACAACCCATCACTACACTATGTGCAAGTTCCTATATGGTGCACTCACCCTCACACACAGGTCTGATACCTGTTGCCTCAAAGTGCACTGGTAGCTAAGGCTTCCTATTGTTACTACCTTCCTCTAAATTGCCCTATCTATACACTAACCCTGATACAAGAGTCCCATAACACCCTTCTTTCTAATAGTTGCTGTCTAATTATATATATATATATATATAAATATATATATATATATATATATATATCCTAATGTCACACATATACAAACACACTGAGACAATACCTGAGCAGTCGAACCCCCAACTTTTTGTGAATGTACTACCCTTGGGGTGTACCTCCCTGCCCCCAAGCTCCTGCACACAGTCCTAATACTGTTGCCACTTCCTGTCCTTTCCATCATATATGTGCTCTCCTGCCTATATGTCTATATAGACACACATCCACTGACTAGTTGTCACCCTCATTTCCTGTATTTCCCGTTTTTTGTATTTATGTTCGTATCTAGATTTTGGCATGTATTTTTTATTTTTCTCAACTTGTGGAATTTTGGTATTTCTCGTATTTTGGGTTTTGTCATGGTAATTGGTTTGGATTGGGTTGGTTTGATTTGGTTTATTATGTATAGGAACACCTTAACCTACACTCCACCTTCAACACACCACAACCCACCCTCTTTATAACCCCCACCTACCACTCTCTCTCCTAATAACCTACACCATTAATTTCCTTCTTCTTCTTCTTCTCCTTCCTCCACAACTCTCCTAACCCTAGGCAAGTGCACCTTGCCACTTCATGAGAGCCCTATTTTCTTGGTTCATTTGCTAGATTAGGACATGGTGATCAACATTAGAACTTGGTGTTTTGTGATTTGAAGTCTCCTTGCTCTAGATCTAAGTTATTTCTATTTTCGGATTTTGTAAGGTTTGATCTCTTTAAGTTGAATTTTCATGGGTTTTGGTGTTTCCATGTGGATGAGCATTCAGTTTCACTCCAGTTGGAACTTTGGAAATCCGGATTTGGAGTTCGGATGGCCAAGTTATGAATTTTGAAGCCTTGGGTTCATCCATGGTGTTCTTGCTGTTTGGAGAAGACAGTGAGCAGTGTGCAGAGCTGTTTAGCTTACGCACCCTGGCTTGGGTACGCTTCCTGTTGGAAGCGTGCTCCCTTGAGCGTGCGTGACTTTTCACGCACACTGCTCCCTTGAGCGTGCGTGACTTTTCACGCACACTGCTCCTTGAGCGTGCGTGACTTTTTACGCATACTGCTCCCTTGAGCGTGTGTGACTTTTCACCTACGCTGCTCTCTGTAGCGTGCGTGACTTCTCGCGTATGCAGCTCTTTCAGCGTGCGTGACTTTCGTACGCTGCTCCCCTGACCCCTTGCTTAACCTATTGACCCTTGGAGTTTTGGTCTTATTTCTTTAAGTTTAGCTTTTCTATAGCCCTGAATATTGATATTTTATTAGATATTTTATGCCCATTTTATATCCTTACGCCTTTTGTCATGAACTTGATTTTACTTAATATGTTTGGAATAACTATTGTACATGGCATAGTATGACAAGGAACTAGCATAACATGATAGTGGCCCGTCGTGGCGCACTCCTGACAAGTACCCTGACATGATTTATCTTGATAATTTAACTTGACTTGCCTTGACACCGTGGGTGGTTCTTCTTGCTTGCTTGTTAAATCCACTTGTCCTGTCTTGCATCATGTCTAGGATGGGACTCCTGAGTACCACGGTCATGAGTACCTACTAAAACGGATTAAGGTTAATAACTAGAATAACACATTAGTCTTGAAGAGATGACACAGCTACGGGCAATCCCGTTACCTGGGCGCTCTTGGGATCTGTAGCCTGCGGTCGAGTAGGGCACATTTCCAGCACACCGTCGTGTGTTGCACTCTCTAAGTCACCTAAGGGTACATTTGTCCCCGGACGATGTACCCACCTGAATTCAACCCTAATCTTTCGTCCTGGATAACCTGGATGGTCTGCAGGGCTTGTGGCTGTGGAACAATCTCACTGTATCTTGTTAGTAATTAGGCCTGTGATAACCCTAGTTAGTTAAAGTAGTAAGCCGTAGTATTTGTTTGGCCGTGATTGATTGAATGAGGTATAACCAGTCTAGCCATGTCTTGATCCAGTACAAGATGGCTTCCTGTCTTGATTTCTTGTATTATTATCTTGCCGATAAATGGTGGAAAACCAAGTTCTATTCAGATGAAGGGTTACAACCCCGGTCCTTGTTTGGTTTACGGGTTGTAACCTGGCTATCGGAATAGTTTCATGGTTATCTCGTCGTACATCACCCTGCCATGTTTTCATAAATTCTAGTCTTAATTTTAGATTTTCTTGTGTTAATTGCTGGCTTTTGTTCTTATTTCGTGGCCCCTTGTGGCACTTGCTCTTTCTGGGGTTGACCCAGCTGGTTTTGTGTGGCCAGATTTCGGAGCAGCTCCCGAGGATCTACCAAGCTTCCAGCCCAATGGTGGCGACTAGAAGGAACCCGGGCTACGAGTGGGTTTTCTATTTTGTTTCGCTCACTCTATTGTAAAGTTATTCTTTTGAGGCGTTTAGCCGACGAGCAGCTCTTAACTCGATGCACTTTTACTTACTGTCTGTCTACGGGCTGTAACATGATTAACAAATCCTAGGGTTGATCATGTATGACTTAACTCTTGCTAGTCCCCGTATTTTGTACGACTAGCTTCATGATCAGCTGAATATGTAATATTTGGGATGCCTTATTATTGTATATTTAATGATCATACATCTTGCGACCTTACTTACTTGCTTGTAATTGAGACATTAGGCTTGTTCATGACCATAAGAGACAGTTGGCTTGTAGTAAACCCTAATATTTCTAGACAGCCGTGACCGTATATCGAGGTGGTTTCCATTTCAATATACGTAGCTGGCTGTGTCTGCCCCCGCTCTCCAGTATTCTGGTTCTGGGGCGTGACACTAATCCTCCCCCCTTTCTCATTCACTACCTATACTAATTGTATCAAACCTACTATCTAAGTATCACTCTATAGCTAGCTATAAAGTTTACTTCCCACAGGCATTCCTGCCACTATGAGACGCAGGCATACACCCCCTGCACTTGTACATATATTACCATGTTATATTGGTACACCCAATTACTGTTCTGTATTCCTGAACACAGGATAATCCTACGCACACCTGATATTCACACATGTGCACTCTAAAATCCTGTACTTTTCCTTCCATAACTCGAGCTACCTTTCTTATAGATCACTGATACATAAATGCCCCTATCTACTGATGCATGATATCCTATGACTGATACATACATGCCTATCGAACTGATACATGATATCCTATGGCTGATACATTGTTTTCCTCATAACTGATATATATTTCCCCTTAAGTTAAGATACTGCTGCCGTATGGTAAAGCAGCTACTACTATGGCCTTAATATCCCGAGCCTATTTCTTCTCTAACTACATACTGCCATTGGTACTGCTGTCATATTCTTTCATTTGCCCGAGCCTATTCAACCACATCTACTGCTGCTTAAAAGCTAAGCCTAACTCCCCTCCTTAACACAACAGTTAGCCACTATAATATCATGGTCCTTCATTCACTCTTCATGACAGCTAACTCTATATTACCTCTCCAAACAGTTAACTACTAGATACTTTAGCTCCTCTCTACACGCACATTATAATATCAGTCCACTAATCTAGATATAATATGAATACACACACACACACACAGACACACACACACAAAATATATAGATGCACTCTCACAAACTCAAAACAGTCCACACATACACAAATCTCAGTCCCCCTCTCCTAGTCTATGCAAAATCATGCAATACTCATATATAACACTAAATAAATATATAAAAGATAACCTATAATAATGTACAACTAAAATCAAGTGTCAAAACTGAATTTAAAAGTATTGGGTGTTCTTTTGGTCATTTTGTCAAACACTTGGCGTTCGTATCGGGACACGTTGTGATACGTCAATGATACACACTCCAAATGGATCCAAACTTGACCCAAAACAAACCCACATGTTCTAAATCACAAATAGGACCTAACAATCCTATTCACAAACCCTAGAAATGTCATTCTTGGATTTTCCCCAAAATGTGTCAAAATACAAAGGAGAAAGTCTCCAAATGAGGAAAGAAGAGTCAAAATTCCTATTTGATGCCTCTATACTATTCAACAGTAATTAGAGGTTTTACAATGCATTTTACCTATTGGAAGATGGATTCACAATAAAATTGCTCCAAGATCTAAAAGCCCTCAAGCTCCAAGTGCTCTAACCTCCAATGCCTTATTTTTAGAGTCTTCTACTCTCCATAGGGAAGAGAATAGAATTATTTTGGGCCAATTTTTATGAGTTTTAGTGCTAGGAACAACTGGTGAAAAGCTTCTAAATTAGGGTTAGGGTTTTGATTGAAAGAAAGGAGGAAGAAGAATATGTTCTTCTTAAGTAGAAGAGGTGGCTGCCATAATGGGTCTAGTTTAGGGTTTTGGCTAATGTAAATTATCCACTAAGCCCCTCTCTTATGTCATGACAAGTTCAGGAAAAAAGCCTTACTTCCTAATTAGGTGTTTATCCTAAATTCTATTTAATCTTGCTAGCTGACTAGGGCTAATTAGAGTCTAACAAAATAGGTTTTTAATACTTGTCTAGTCTTATTAATTAGGTTCACTAGAGTCACTAACAACTATTCTAACTAATGGCTAACCACTAATCATATTCAATAATATAGCATATGCACTATATTAATTATTAGAAAATAATTAATCCAAGAATATAATTACTAGTTTTGTAAAAATAAATTTATAACTCAAAATATAATTTGAATTCACAATAATAACAAGAATTAGGAAAAAGTCAAAAGTATTCCTCTTCTGGAGAGTGGTACTTACAATGAAAATATAGGTACTACCGCAAGTTCGTACAATTTTGCAAAAACAGACCTACATGGGCCACCATAAAAACTTGTCACGACCCGCATTCATTTTTTCAGATACGAGTATGTAGCCATGTCCAGTCTACGCTGCAGCATCGACGATAATATGCTGTCTAGACCTCAATGTCAATCTCAAATACAACAAAATTATATCTATTGCTCATTCACAATAATTATTCCATTATAAATATGATACTACATCAAAAATGATATTCGGGAACAAACCCTGTAATTATTTAAACCCAAGAACTATCCAGTTTATCTATAGTCTACGGTTAGCCTCCCGGCTATCTGTACACCCTAGAAAGGTCCAAAGTGCATAATCGCAAGCATGACAAGTCACTTTCAACAATCTAGTCAGAAAAAGAGTAAAGTACAATCCTATTACAATAATGTAAATTAATATAAAATAAGCTAGACAATTGGAGATGCAGTACAAAGTAAAGTAGACATGTATATGATCTGAAAAAATAAACATGCACAAGAACTAGTGGCAAGACCACGTATGAATAATACAACTATCAATAAATATGTACAAATAAAACAGACAATGTGTTTGAAATATATTTCGACATGTGAACGACTGGGCTAATACGGTACATCATTGATGGCTATCCACAATAAATAGGTATGGCTAACCCATATGTGGGATGTATGACTTAGCTATCCACAATAACAATAATTGGGTTTATTCACATACCTGCTAAGCATTTCTCCTCCCGACTCACTAAACAATCAGTAAACGAACAGTGATACAACAAGCCTATCGTGTCACAATCGTGTCTCAATCTGATACTCAATGAAACACAATAAAAAATAGCGTTATAATGTAATAAGAACATAAAGCAATAGTGTATTCGGCTTGAATAGTTTGGACTTGATGTGACTTGACACATAAAGCAATAGTGTACTTGGCTTGATTAGTTTGGAGTTGATGTGTGACTTGACCATATTGGCACAAAATAGTCTCCGATGTTAAAACTACGCAAGATTGCCTCTAATGATGGAACAGACCGTGCCATTGAGTCCATAATAGTCCAAGTATCCTAGGGTAGATATAAAGAAGTCATGATCCGCAAGAATTAGAATTGTATGATTAGCACGATCAAGATCAATCCAATCTAGAACTTAAAAAGGAAATTCTAAATAAGGAAAAATACATTTTTTTTAGGAAAAAGCATTTATAACCACTTTTAGAAAATAGTCATGATACTTGAAACTATAATTTGCTAGTCAAATTATTTTTAGATAGATACACGAAAATAATAGAAAACCCTTTTAGAGCTAAAACCCAAATTTTAAATTGATTATAGGGGCCAATCCTAATACTATAATGGTTACAAAATAAGTTTTAGAAAATTATTTACTATACACTTATTTAATAAAAAAAGTAGTAATAACTTAAATAGCATTAATGGTATCAAATAATAATAATAATATTAATGATAGTAATAGTTATTATAACAATATTTACATACATATTAAATACTGATAATATATATATATATATATATATATATATATATATATATATATATATATATATATATATATATATATATATATATATTTGTGTAAACTCCCTATTTTATATTATTATTATTATTATTATTATTATTATTATTATTATTATTATTATTATTATTATTATTATTGTTATTAATATTATCTTCTAAAGCTAAAGCATATTTTCTTACTTCTTTCCTTAACTTATTCCTATGAATACATTTTACCTAAGCCCATTATTTATTAATCATATATCCATTTCCTACATTCCTAACTAATATACATTATACACTCACTTAAACAAACATCAAAACCTACATCCATATATTGGGTTGGAACCATTTGTTCATATTGGATTTAGGAGTACACAAACACTTAAAGGCAAACAAACACACAACTGAGTCATTCCCATCCCGAGTCCCGCACGGAAGGCTCGGCACGTCATAAACCGAAATCCTCGGCATGCCTTCACCTCCAACGTTATTCTCCTCCACACTCTATCACAGGTTTTCTTCTTCACATTCTCCTCCTCTCCATCTAGCCATCCTTTTAGCTCTGCATTCTTTCCTCAAAAATTCTCTTCTGAGAACCAAAATCCTCGTCGTCGCATCCATTCCGGTGCTCGTCGTCGTCGCCGTGCATATATACCCCCAGGCTGTGCGTCGAGTCCCCTATGCTTGTGGTGTACAATAGCGCTTCCCGACGCTCCATTCTCGACGAAGAAGCCATCAAATACTCGAACCCGTCGTGACGAGCATTTTGTCACCAAAATTTCTTCCCAACTTCGGAGCCATAGAACTTCCACCTCGCCGCATCGTTTCGAAATCTAATTACTCAGGTGCATACCCAACCTAACCATCTCCAAATTTCTATAAATTTTTCAATTCCACTTGTAGAATCAGTAGGTTAAATCCCTGACACAAATCATGGAAAAACCATAAAAACTGAATCATGTCAGAATGTTGTTAGTTTTTAGAAAGTTTGTATGGGTAGAACTCTCTACTCTTTCGATTAATTCATGAACCAACTTCACCAGATCTTACATCTATAAACCTAGCTTAACCATGCCAGGTTTCATGGTATGATTCGAGCTAGAACTAGTTCAAATCGTCAGCCGAACTAGTCTATATTAAACTGTTTTTATATAAAAGATGAACCAGAATTCTGTAGATTTTTCCCAAGTTTGAGCGAGCATAACTTTCTGTTCGTTCAACGAAATCCAGCGACACTTGCACTCACCCATTCTCGGTTAACTTGTCTATGACCACGATAAATTCCAGAACCTAATTCAACCTATAAACAAACCAAAACTAGATCCATAGTAGGTTCCATGAAACAGTTCAAAACATAGAATTTCTTCGAATCGGGGTTCGTCCCGACAAATCGGACCACCCCGGATCGAACCGATTATACCGAAAGGCGCGTACGATCTACCCTGACATGTGACCTTTAATGGAATTTGAATTGGCCGCGTGTGCACGACGAATTTGACCCATATCCGTAAAAAAAACTACTGTATCGAGGTTTTTCGAAAAATTGCAATTAATTTCTGTGTGCTCATCTTTTGTAACAAAACTTGCACCAATAGACTCGTAATATTTGACTTGTCATGTGACCTAAGTTTCATCCAATTCTGAGATCGTTGACCAGATCGCCCTTTACGGGTCCCACGGTCCTACTTAACGGACGATTTTGATTTCGGCTCATCGAAATCCAATTTTGAACATATTGTTGAGTTCATATCTCCATTCTGGTCTTGCGGACATATAATTTACTGAATTTAGAAAACTTTGGTTTTGGTACATTTTTCGGTGTAAAGTGAGCCAAACGAAGGACCCCATTTTGACCCAAAACTGCTATTTTTGCCCTTGTGTCCAAATTGGACTTACATGTAGGCTATTTTTATCTTTCTCACTTATTCTAAAAATGTTGGTGATGTTTATTTCGGCGTCCGGAGACGTTCATTCAGATTTTATCTTTTCTGCGACAGTTAACCTGCCAAGTTCACTACCTGGACATTTTTTTGCCACTACTCAATCACCAGACAAGTATACCTTGCTATGATTACTGTTTAAATACTTATAATTTAGCATGTATTAAATTTATTTCCTATTTACTTTATCACTTGTGATATAAATTGTGTGTCCAAGCTAAACTTGGGTGCGATCGACAGAGTTCGTTGATTCACTTGCTTTTATTTCTTTATGCATGTTGATTTAGTTGCTAGACGACTGTCCTATATCAGTGGGATATTATCATATCTCATTTGGCCTTGACACACACATGACACGGATATAAGATTCACGTTAGGGCACGACTATCGTACTCGACTGGCTATCGGTACGTACGAGACGTATAATGGTTAGAAACGTAACTGCTTCGATTTAGTGCATTAGAGACTCGAGCAGTTACAAGCTGGACATGTTGTGTATATGACTTGGTTAGTGTGGGGATTGAGGGGTAAGACAATCACTAGGCATATGGGCTACCCAAATCGGTAAACCATAGTATCAAGAGAGAACTATAGGTTGATGAACACTATTTAGAGACACCTTCTGACGATCGCCGATCGTTACGAAAGTTTACAGATGACTGTGAGACAATATATGTATACCACTAGCCTCGAGCTATGTGGAGATCCTATTTCAGCCTACACTTGCCTATGCGTTAAACATTGTCCTCTAAATTTGCACTTAGGAGGTTAGAAAACCATTATGCATATATTTATATTTTAGTATTTATAACATGTTGTTTGTATCCTGTTACGTCCCACTGAGGACCTGGCTTCCTTCCAGACTTGGATGAACATGAGTACCCTCAGGTGTACGGATCAGGACCTGACTCTGCACTTCTAGACGAGGAGATCTTGCCTTTGGAGTTTCCATGATCATCTTCTAGATGGATCGCTTATTTTCTTGCACTTTCTTTTATTTCAGATGTATTGAACTATTTCTTATTTTTGGGTAAAACTGGTCATTTGGTAGTGGATTTGTTTCCACCTGATTATTGGCACTTTTATACTATCATTTCCTTCAGTTCATTAATATATTTTCAGTGTTTCCTGCTTAGTTAATATTCTTATATTATAGATGAGATAATTAATATTGGATATGGACCCATTGTTATACTAGCTGAGCTGGAGATCAAATACAGCGTAAGTATGTGTCGTAGGTTCCATATATTGGAGTAGCCTACGTCTAAATACCAGCTAGCATAGTCACGTACTGGTCCCAAGTATTTTGGGACTGGGACGTGACATTTTGGATTCATATTCGGGGTGACGGACACGAAAAAGATGGGTTGCTTTTATATGTACTAGACGTAGAATAGTTGAAAGACACCCGGGGCTGGACCCGAGGCCGACACAACTGACATGGTAGTTGTGGATGTTGGACACAAACACACGGACGCGATTATGGTTATGATGATGATGGTTTGGCTATGGTTGCTAGATGGTGGTTAAGAAATTCTGTGGAGAAAAATAAAGTAGAACTTCTCTCATATAGAAGTGGGGGTTCCCTAATTAGGTAAGGACTAGGATTTATGGAACAAATCTTTCCATAGATTTAAATCAATAAACAAAAAGATTGTTCAAATCTTAATCCATAAATGATCACAATAATATTCCTATAAAATAATATGTAATATTTTAAATACTATTTTAAATAGATTTTATAAATTCAAATAATTAATAATAATGATAAAAAATCAAATACTTCTAGAGATATACTTTCATAAATACAAAATTAACTTTAAAACAATTTGACAAATTCCTTCGCCAAACAAAATACCTTTTATAGAATTAAAAATAAAAATTATTTTCTAACTAAGAAAATATTCAAAACTAAAAATAAAATAAATAATTTTTTTAAAATTCGGAAAGTGGGCTTACAGAAGTTGCATTGGATGGGAACACTTGTAGAGGGAGGATCACCAACTAGGGTTAGGATTTAAAGTTTTGGTGAAAATTTTCGTAAGTTGAAGATAAGGAAATGAGAGGAGTTTATATAAAATGGCCTTTTCCTGAGAGCTCCTATCATACTGGAAATGCAGAGACCGAGTTCGGCCTGAACTCGGTGTTGGGACCGAACTCGATCCGAGTTCTATTCCTGCACATTCCAGTTCTGCCTGGATTCTTTTGAGTTTTTCAAGTCTGTGTACTAGTAACATATCATTAAAAATTTTTTGAAGAAAAAGCTCTTTGAAGATTCAAATAGCGACCATAAAAGTATTCAAAACCTTTAAAATGATATAATTTTAAGGTTGTCTTAATGATAACATAGTAAGGACAGATTCAAAATTAGAGAGAAACTCTTAAGAGAATTCAAAAACTTTTGAAACAAGAAATTTAATATGAAAAGGTATCTTAATAAATGTTTGAATGCGTCTGTTTAATCTTTAGATGTGAACTGCGAGGGGTAAACTGACGATTCAAGGTTTTTTATATAGCAAAAACAACTTTAGTGAAATAATCCATAAATCATAAATAGCTCATTTTGAAAATATACAAAAATAATTTCTCAATTGAATAGTATTTTAGATATGGGGCATATCAAGGGAATAATTTATTTGAGACAATTAACTTGTTCCCCTTTTCAAATTGATAGATACAAAAATTCAGTATAAGAATATTTTAGAAGTATTGTCGTATCAAAGATATTAGGTCTTCTTATTAAAGTTAATTTCTTTCCTTTAAGTTCCTTAGCCGGGTATCTGTTTGATAACCGTAAGAATAAAGAAAAGGAACACTTTTAGACAAACAAATTCAATTTGCCTGAATTCTCCCCCTCGAAGAATTACTGCTATTGGCAGTTAGTAACTTGAATAAGTAGCGAATAATAAAAGCTTAATGAAATAAAAGAGTTACCTATATATCAATAAGTTACGATCATAAATATTGCATAAAATCTAGGATTAGAATCAAATGAAGTATTCAAGATCAAATCAATTCAGAATAAATGATTTATAATTAGATATACTCAAAGTCCAATGTATATATAAATATAGGCTTAGGTACAAATGATCATCCAAGAATAAATGTTTACACATAGTTCTTAATGAATATTTTGGTTAATAAGATGTTAACGAATCTTGGGTTAGCTACAAGGGTCGGTTCCCAGCTAGCAGTAGTCCGAAGATACTTGACACCATGTGGCTTCAGGCTATTTACGCCTGTATGAGAAAAGGACCCTTTCGGCTTGAACCCAAAATAAATCTCTTTCTTAATAACCTAGGATTTAAGAAGAACTCAAGAAAAAGTATGTTCTTTAGACTTAAAGGGATTCTGAAGGGTTTACCATGGCTTTAGTCAGGAATAAACATAAATAATTTAATTCATGAAAGTTTAATACAAACAAAAAAGCTTCCATCAAATCATGAATGTGTATTAAGACTGAACATCCATATGTGCATGTTATAGATAACCATATCTTATCATTAAAAAGTAGAAATCATAGATATCCAATGATGGTATGACATGCTAAATATATGAGTAACCATACTTGAAAGGAATTGTTTAGCATGTTACCGTAGTGGTTATAGAGACCACATTTATGTTGGTGCAATAACTTGAGGGATAACCTTTATAGCTTTGCAATCTCCAACAATTCGTTTGATATTACATATTTTTGCGGCATAGCATTCCATCTACATGATTAGACAATATTGTGGAGCCTAAAAGTCAATTTGCGCCATGTATCTACTACTCAGCAATCAAGTTGCACCCCAAAGATCAAGCTGCGCCACTAATATGGAGCTCAGAAATCAAACTATGCCATTGATCAGGTTGCGCCACACATCAGACTGCGCCCAGTCATATTGCGCCAAAGTCCACATGGCGTCTGACATTTAATGGCCATCATTACCTGACAGTACTGACAACTGACAGCATAGTAAATGAGGAAAATCTCTTCGAATCCCTCGAATTATGTCGTTCGAGGAGATTGGACTGACAGCTGTCCTGTACATCTTATGAGTTGCGCTTAGGCTCAATCTAAACAATTTTCTTAGTTGCGCATAGGCGCAATCTGAACGACTTCTTCTCAAAAACTGCCACATGTCTAGGCGCAGTCTAATCTGGCGCAATTCAACTTGTTGACTGAAGCTCGTGCAACCTGATAAAGTTAAGACAATTTTTATTTCTAAAGTAGGATGACGTGGCGCACATGACACTAATCTCTCAAGATGTGTCTACTATCCTGTACACGACCATGCGCATCTCAATCACATGATGCTATGCGTCTAAATACAATTAGTACACGATTGATTACTTGAATAAAAATTGGCGCAACATGAGGTTGGCGCAACCCAATGTGGCATAATCCAGCTTCGCGCACATCAGAATAACTACCAAAATAGTTATTTCCAGAACTCTATAAATAGAGTTTCCAATCATTGTTAAAGTACGACGGAGAGATCAAGAACTCTTGTAAAAATTACTGCTGTATTCTCCAAAGGCTCTAGTCTTCAAGTTCACATAGTCCAGGGAATAAAGTGACCTCCTTCTGATCAGATTCCTATAGTTGTACTTCCCCAGAATTCAAATTGTACTCTTGTACTCTTTTTAAAAGTTTGTAATAGAATAACTTTTTATTTTTGCAAACAAAATAGCGACTCTGCTTGGGATGACTTTCTCCTCCGACGAGAAGGTGACAACTCAATGTGATACTGCGTCGATCTGCAAGATGCAGAAGACTCTGGTTGTTCAAGTCAACCAGACATCTTATGAGGATATGATTAACATCAAGAGCAACAACAACACTGTGGCTATCGTCAAGAACAGGATTGTGTGGACTCCTAAGTCTCCTGCAGTTGCTGTTGCCCAAGCACAACTTGAGTGCTCAGTGGCTAAGGCGCAATCCGCCTCAGTGGCTCAGGCACATATTGCCAGGGTGCAACCCATTCATTCTGCTGCTCATGTGCAGTCCACTCTTCCTGCTGCCCACGTGCAGTCCACTACTCTCTTTATTGCCAAGGTGCAGTCTGTTCAGGCTGTTGCTAAGGCACAGTCTACCCATGTTGCTGTCAAGGTGCAACCAGTAGCCTATATTACTAGGGTGCAACTAGTAACCCATAGTACTATGGCGCAACCCAAGCAATCAGTGACTCAGGCACAGTCTGCTGCTCTAGCACAACCCAAGAGAACTAGTCTTTTGGCTATTCCCTTTTCCAATTCTCCAGTTCTGAACTTGGAGAAACAATGTTCTAGTGCAAAAACTAGATAGAACAAAGGAAAGAGTCCTTTGACATTTCCTCAACTGGCGCAACCTGTGCCTAATGTTGTCCCACAATAGAACAGAGGGGAATGCTTCTTAGCTAACCCTCTGTCACACCCCAGTCCTAAAATATGTAGGACTAGAAACGTAGACATGCCAGCTATATTCATACAAAGTACACTCCAATATATGAAAACCTCGCATGAATACATAAGCTGTAAAATACAGTAGAACCATAATTAATCTTATTCACACAAAATAAATGAATAAAAGATATCATATAGTCAACTATGAATTGTCTTGATACAATATGTTGGGCGGAGACAAATCTACTACCAACAAGTAAAGAAAATATACATGAGAAAAGAAATGATTTTTGGCGAGCGAAGCGAAGACGATCTAAGTGCAATCATCCTCGAAGAAATAGTGATGATCATGGCCACGTCTAGAATACCTGTGAAAGACAAGAGTACACACCTGGCGAGATAACCAGGTCCTCAGAGGGACGTAACAAGACACATAATATCATGTCATATAAACTGAATAAATACTGCTCAAATAAATAAGTCAATTAAATTATAATATGGTCCAAAACACACCTATTGAACTAGCTTACCATCCCTCCAACCAAACAAGGACAGGAGATGGTAAACAAATTCACGGTAACGTATCTTTCAATGCTATGAATCCAATATGGTATTCGGACCCCAACAAGGTTAAATACCTTCTCATCGAAGTAGTAAGTCATACATACAACCAAACAAGGACAAGATGTGACAAACTAATCCACGACAAGTTATTATTCCGAGTCACGGTCAGATACAAGTACCCAAACCAAAAGTACTCGTACCTAACGGATAAAGGTGCCTAACCATTCTAAGTAAAATGTAGTTAAGAACAATCTTTCCTACGCATGGGCCCTGGCTAAACAGGATCGGCATGGTCCCCCCTTTGGGCACCAGAGGCCCAATCAGTAAGGGCATAACATTCCGCAAAACATTAGTGGCCATCAGTAATCATGGGTCATCAACCTCGTATATCCAGCGGAGCCTCTGGGTCACAAAAAAAAGTGCATCGAAGCCCATACGCTAAGGAATTGTCCTCCCCGCCCTATGCCTACTATATTGTATCCACAACAGTAAACCTCTATAACCGCTAAGTCAAGCTAAGCATGCAACATCTATTAGCAGTTATTCCTATCGCACGACTTGTACGTACTGGTGGCTAGCCAATCACGCACGTCCGTGTTCTTCATGCGACACACAACTTTGTGGTACGACGTGTCAAGGCCAATGTATGCAACACACAAGGTGGTCCCTTAAATCTAGGTTTAATGTGTAAGAAAATAATACATAGCAGGAAACATAAATGAACAGTAAGTTCTAACAGGTTAAGCCATGTATCACAGTTTAATTTGTATAAAAAAATAATAAATAATACATAAAATATGAGCTAAAATAAATAAACAGTAAATAGCAAGGTGTCTTACCTGGTAGTACGCCTAGTGTGCTGTAATGATCAATGTGGCACGAACTGCGATTTCGGTGTAACAACTATGCAAGGTGACCTCGGGTGGTGGCACAGACAGTTCCATTAGGTTCAGAAAGGTCAATTTAGCTAGGTTCGACATAAGGTAGTCTAGAATTGGCGATCGGATAGAAAAGAGGGGGTTGAGTCACGGTCGAAAGAATAAAAAAAATTTGACGAATAATAATTATATTATTTTAGAAAACTAATTTTTAATACTTGAAATATAATTTATTAGTCAAATATGCTTTCAAATAAATATCCGAAAAAATCAAAAGTCGTTTTAAGGCAAAACTGTAAGTTTGTCAAAATAAGTTTTAGTAGGAAACTACATATTTTTATTAGGAAAATTAATAAACTTGGAATTTATAGTATAAATTGGTGACTACTTTTATTGACCAATATATCTTTTAAAAATATAAAATCTAAAAAGAAAACAAAAAAAGATAAATTAGGGCTATAAAATAGATTTTGTCAAAGTACTATTTTTGGTAAAATCTACCTTCAAAAATAGTTGGAAACATAATATTTTCATAGAAATTCCAAAAAATAATAATGTTTGCAAAGAAATAGTTTTAGCAATAAGGGCAACAATAATCATAATAAAAATAATATGAATAATACTAATGGTAATACTTATAACCATACACATAATAATATAAATAATTTATGTACTAATTATTATATTGTTATGCAAAAATTAATAACAGTACCCTAGATGATAATAATAATAATAATAATAATAATAATAATAATAATAATAATAATAATAATAATAATACCAAGTACCAAAATTTCTGCTGCTGTCCTTTCTTCTATACTAAATAACAATTAAAATAATAATAATAATAATAGCAAAAAATAGAAATATTTAAAATGCAGCATCACTGCTGCTTTCACTTTCGAGGAAGCAAAGAAACAAAAAAATGGGAATCAAAAGGGAAGGGAAGAGAGAGTGAGAAGGAAAGAGAAAGGCTCAGGCTCGAGCGCGAGAGAGGGAGAGAGAGGAGGATGGGGAAGAGAGCAGAAGAGAGAGGGTTTCACGGAGGCTGTGCGGCGACGGCAGTTTGGCACGGTCAGAGCTGGATGGCTGGAGGAACGTCGCGGGCGGAGTGCGGCAGCCGTTGATGGCTGCGCGGGGCTTGCCGCTCCGGCGCACGGAATGGAAGAGGAAGAGGGTGGCGGAGATTTGGCCGGGGTTGGTCGACGCCGGCTGGAGAGGCAGAGAGGGGTAAAGCAGGAAGGACGGGTGGCTCTGTCGAGGTTCGTCACAGCATCGCCAGCCCGGATCTGTGGTGGCGAGTTCCAGCCGAAATTAGGCGGGCTGCACGGTCGATGGAGCTCTGTAAAGGAGGCGCTGTAAGCTGTGACAACGTTGGGGAACTCAATAGGCGGGGAGAAGGTCGGCGTGCCGGTGGGTAGCGGAACCTAGGCGGCGGTGGCGCAGAGGCGGCTGGGCTGCGCAGCACGGGGCGGCACCGGAGGTGGCACGAGGGTCTTGGTCAGGTTAGGGCTTCCCCTTCCTCTTCATGAATGATGATGGTTTATGAGTTTTATGTGGGCGGTACAGGCGGCAATGGCCAGATGCGGCGCCCTATTCTGGGGGTCATGGTGCTGATTTTGGGGGAGACGGTTATGGTGATGGGGTTCGACGATGATAGTGGCGGTGGTGCTATTGGAAGTGGAGATGGGGGTCGTGATGGTGGTAATGGGTTTAGTGGCAGTGGTGGTTATGATGATGGTCGTGGTGGTAGCGGTGTCTGGGTTTAGGTGATGGTTGGGTTGTCGGTAGGCAGAGGCGAGGTGAGGAGGTGGTCGGTTGTGCGGAGGGTGGTATCGGCAGCAGTGGTGCTGTGGTGTTGAGGATGATGCAGGTGGTGGTACTGCCGGACGTTGGTGGCGGCAAGCAAGGCCAGGAAACGTGGCAAACTAGGGTTAGGGTGATGTCGATTAGGTTTGGTATTGCGTCCTGCGCGACATGGAGACAAAGTGGTGTCTGGCATGTCGGATACAGAGGAGATATTTGTATTTGTACTGGAAAAGATATAGTGAATGGGAAGGGCACGACCACGGATACGATGCACAACTCATTTGTGTTGAGAAATATTTGTGGAGAATAATTGTGGAGAATTCCATAGAAAAAGAGGGTAAGTACCTCTCCTTTATAGGAGGTGGAAATCCTACTAGGATAAGGACTAGGAGGTTTAAACCCAAAAATAGATAGTTTTCTACTTAATTTAAATAATTTTTAAAATAATTCAAATCAATTCCAAATTTAATCCAAATTAAATATAGATAAATCTAAATCCGTAAATTCAAATTTATAAATCATCATAATTAATTTAAACAAATATCAACCATTTTAAAATATATTTTTATGAACACTAAAATTATAATAATAATTAATTTCGAAAATTACCTTATTATTTAAAAATAAACAAAAAATATATTTATGAAATATATATGTATGTACGAAAAATATTATTTATTATCAATAATTGTTATAAACGAAAGGCTTTGTATAAATAAAATAAATAAAATAAATAAAATAATAAACTTGAAAATTTTGGTACGATAGCTAAAATAATTATTATATATATTATTTTGAAACTATAAAAATAGAAAAAATATGTTTTTCTAAAATATGTACGCTCGCACATATTCGCACTCGTCGAGCAATTACGAAAAACAAAATTTTGCGCGCGACGTACAATGCAACTACGCGACGTACAAATAAAAAATAAATAAAAAATCAGTACCAAGTTTAATTATAAAAAATAGTAGAAATTTAGGGATTTTACACCCTCTACAAAATAATGGAAAGCACCCTTTGGTCTTTTCTAAAACTTTCCTAGTCCATGACTCAGAGAAAAATATATCAGATTCTATTCCTTTAAACAGAGGTCTTCGGATCTCTGATATCGGAAAGAATACTGATCAAAGAGGCGTCTTACCTACCCCTATGGGGTCTCGTCAAGATCTTCCAACCTTGCAAATTTCAAGATCTAAGCAAGAAAAATTGATGGTATCACAAACAGAGACAACTGGAGCAGAATTTTCTGATCTACGTGCTTATCTTAATAGGCGTCAACCAGTATCAACTTTGGTGAAACGTAAAAACCTTATGCCAAAGGCCAACCTGTATCAGAAGCTAAAGTTTGAAAAGAAAGACCCAACCACTTATGCTAATGAGTTGAGTACATCTTTGGACACTCAGGGAACTAAACATCTGAAGAATAGGAGACACATTCCTAACATCATTAAGGAATATGTTCCTCCGATTTCTTCTCGTCCTGTAGTGGTAACTGATCTCCGTGAACATCTTACACAAAGACGGGAGATTGCAGGGATGTCTCCTTCACCTCTAAATCACTCTTCAGATCGCCACTGCCTTCATGAAGTTGTTATCAAGTGTTGTTGCCAATCAGCTCGACGATCTGTCTTCGATCGTCTGAATTATGCTTCAACTCCTGAACCTATAATAGAAGATGAAGACGAACTGTTATATGCTTCTGTTAACATAACTTCTCAAGGCACTGGGGGTGGAAAACGTCCAAGATGTAATACGTCCCTTAATCCCAGTCAGCAATACCTAGATCAGATTTATACATCCAGTGAAGGTGTCTTTCAATACACCAGATCAAGAAATCAAAATTTGAACCAAGGTGTCTTTAATCAAGAAGATCTCCCCATCGCACATGTAGGAAAGGACTCTTTTTCAGAGTTTGATGCAGATAGTGAAAGTTCTGAACAAACTATCTCGTCAATAGCAGCAAGAGAAGTGACGACATATACCATTACATAAGATCAAGATACCTTTACTTCAGCCAGTCAGGAGCAATGAATTATTGCACTAAAAGACAAATTAAAGACCGTGGTTGAGATGGTCGCAAGTATGCACACTACAATCGTGGCTCAACATACAGTGCCACTGATTATAAACCTTGCCACAAATCCTGAGCTTATAGCACCTTCTATACCTATTAATGTTAGTTTGGGGGAACCACCTCCACAGGTTGCTTCTATACTAATTCAAGCTGATCCCAGTCAGTCTGGTGCTGGGGGTGTTAATTACCACACTGTTCCTCCTCCCAATACTTCTAACCAGCCCACCAATTCCCAAACATTAGGAGATGCTAATGAGGCTGTAAAGCTCTTACGCACTCAGTTCGAGGCCTTTAAGCAGAAAGATGGCCTACAAAGATTGGGCATAAAGCAACTATATCCTACAGAGTGGAAGGAGGTTCCATTCGCTCTTAAATACAAGCTCCCGACCATTATGTTGTTTGATGGCAGTACTTCTCCAAGTCAGTACATTAATCACTTTGAAGTGATGACTGACCAGTTACAGCCAAATGATGCTCTCCTTACCAGAGTATTCGTCTGTTGTTTAGCCGACGCAGCATACGACTGGTATCGTAGCTTGCCTGATGAATGCATAACTTCTTTTGCTAGTTTCAAGCAAATGTTCTTGGAATAATGTTATGAGGGAGTCAACGACATGACAATGTCTGCCCCCATTAAGATTAAATAAAGGCACAATGAATCCACGGAGAGTTTTATTGAAAGATTCCGCCGAGAGGCACTCAAAATGCCTTTAAAAACTCCACCTGCTGTAACAATAGACACTTGCAAATCAAATTTGTTGCTTATTATCAGTATGTGGACAGGATCTACACAATTTCAAGATTGGCCTTCTTTTATTGTGAATGCCAAGGCGGCAAAGGTCAGTACCAAAAAGTTCAAATAGTTAGGAGTTCAGATGACTCATCCTAACAAAGATGAACATTCTACACCCGGTGGTAATAATCGTCAGAATAACCGCAAGGGTAAAGAAACACTGGCCATCAATCTCAAGGACAAGGAGTCTTTGGTTGTCAATGTTACTCAGACAGCATCCACCCTATCAACATTACCGTCGAAAATAACTCGTCCAAAAGAAGAGTATTCTTTCGATGAAGATGATACTTTGAGCATCTTTGATTGCTTGATTAAAAGCAATAAGCTTCAACTGCCAGAAGCAAAACGACCGGAAGAAGTGGGTAAAACTGATCACCCTAAATATTGTGTTTATCATAGATTTATAGGGCATCCAACAAGAGCTTATTACGTACTCAATGGCAAAATCCAGGAGTTGGTCAACTCTGGAGCGATTACTCTACAACAGGACGAGAAGACAGTGACTGCTAATGTGGTTTCTCTATAATTTGGTGACTTTCTACCACAACTTGTGCAAGATGGTGTTGTCCCCATTCCAAGGACTACTCTCGAGATCGTGAATCTCCCACCTCCTCAAAATGAAGGTCTTGTTCCATTATCAACTGACAGAGGGGAGATTATGTGGATTCACCCAGATCTGGTAGCAGATTTTTAAACTCCTTCCTCTTCTAAGCAAAAGAAGCACTCCAAATCTAAATCCAAGAGCTGCAACATGGTATCATTTGAACCAGTAGCAGAAGAAAAAAATTCTAATTGGCACTAGATCTGGAAAACCTTATCTTCGGGCATATTCCGAAACTCAATAAAATTCTATCTCATCTCCTGATGCTCCTCCTACATCATCTTTTCCTGCTGAGAATATACCATCTACATCTCCACCGGTGGCTGAACCAACTCTTTCTAAACCGACATCAGCAGACAAGGAAAAATAACCTGTCCATTTTGACAAAGCATTAAAGAAGTCCTCATCTCTTGGACTTGAAAAGTCATATAATTTTGACATATTGGCTTAACTGGCCAATACTCTGGCAAGATTGTCAATCTTCAAACTCTTACGCCTCTCAAAAGAAACTCGAGAGACGTTAAGTGAAGCTTTGATGCAGGCTGATGCTTGTCTTACTTTTCTCAAGAAACCTGAAAAGGAGCCAGTCAGCTGTGCACATTGTCATAGTGTATTTGAACTAATGCCCAATATTATTTTTACATAAGATGACATGTTGTTAGAAGATAGTCGTCATGATCATCCTCTCTATTTACGGGGTATGTGGACACTATGAAAGTCGATCATATTCTGATTGATCCAGGGTCTGCTCTTAGTATCATGCCGAAGTCTTTGCTAGATGCTTTGTAGATCCCAGTGCATAACCTGTCTACAACCATCACTACCATCTTAGGGTTTAATCAAGGAAGAAGTGAACCTTTGGGGAAGATACGTCTAAAACTTTAAATTGGCAATCTTCGTACAAAGGTGACTTTCTATGTAATTGACAATCATGGCTCATATAATGCTTTATTAGGAAGACCATTCCTACATGAACACAATATTGTACCTTCTACTCTCCACCAATGTTTCAAATATGTGGATGGTAATAGAGAAGTCCAAAAAGAGGTTGCAGATCTGAATCCTTTTAAAAGAGTTGAAGCATACTGCAACGATTCTCGCATGTACAAGAAAGAATTCATGAAGGTGGTTCTGGCAATGGACACAGACGAAGAACAGAAAGGGATATCAAGTGATACTCTGGTGATCCGGGTCAAAGGACGTACCTCCTGTCCTCAGTCTTCCAAACCACTGACTATCTATCTTCCTTCCCATGAGAAGCAGCCTATGGATGATAGTCAGGAACAAAGGGAGCTCACCTCTTCCGAGCCGCTTGTAATCGACCTTTGTCGTAAGAAGCCCTCTCCTCCTTCTCGTTCTTCTTCTCCCCTTCTTGTCATCAATCTGACTAAGCCTGCTAAGTCCAAAGTTCCTATTGTAAATGATGGTGTAAAAATCAATAAAGCATCTCCTTTGCAGTATACTGATGTCTCTTAGTATACTCAATATTATTTGGATATGCTAGCTAGCTTTAAACCACTTATAATAGAGGTCGTATCATCTCTGCAAAATATGGTATTACTAGATTCAATACAAGAGTCGTACTTCTTAGTATCGTCTCGAAAGAAAGATGAAAGGCATATATTCTTCAATAAAAGAGAGGAACAAAAAAATCATGCTCTATAATGATAATAGAGATGATTCAGGAAGGCTGCAATTATGCCGCTATAGTCCACAATCCAAAGCAATCATCCGTAAAATGGGCTATGATTTAGAACATGCCTCAACAATGGTAAAGGGAGGCAAACTCCTCTTCGTATTGTTGTTCCAAAAGGAAAATCACAACAATACCACAGTAAAACGAAGCAGGGATTAGGCTATGCTTCACCACTTCCAACTCCAGAACCTTCTAAATCTGATGAAGAAGAACGATCTAACTCTTCTGATTCTATCTCATGGGATTCTGACACCAGCATTGGTCATGTTCATAGGGTGATTATATCTTCTAACATGGTGTCTGCCGAATTCTTGGAAGATGACGAAGATGACATTGAAGAAGATCCTGAAGTGGACCCTTGGACAGGAAGGATATACAATCAGTGGAAACTTCATTTTGAACAACGAGAACCACCTGTTGAGGATCAACTAGTCCAAATCGATATTGGAGAGAAGGCCATATCACGACCAATCTTAATTAGCAAAAATCTCTCAGAAGATGATAAACAAGAATTAATTCACCTTATTCGTAAATATATTGATATCTTTGCTTGGAGTTATGAAGATATGCCAGGATTAGATCCTCAAGTTGTAACTTACAAACTTAATATTTTGTCGAATGCCAAGCCGGTCAAACAACAACAATGGCGATTCAAGCCTGAAATAATGGATACAATTGATGATGAAGTCAAAAAGCTTATAGCTTGCGGTTTTATCAGAGAAAAACAGCATCCTGACTAGATAGCCAATATTGTACCAGTTTTGAAGAAGATCGAAAAGGTTCGAGTTTGCATAGACTTTCGGGATCTCAATGATGCTTGCCCTAAAAACGAATTCCCTCTCCCAATTACTGATATCATGATCGACAACACATGTGGATTCGAACAAATTTCTTTTATGGATGGGTTTTCTGGATATAATCAAATCCGGATGAATCCTGAAGATGAAAAATATACTTCGTTTCGTACTCCTCGTAGAGTGTACCATTATACAGTCATGCCATTTGGTCTTAAGAACGCAGGTACAACTTTCCAGCAGGCTATGAGTACTATCATTCGAGATCATCTGCGAAAGACTGTCGAATGCTATGTTGATGATATTGCTGTCAAAAGTCGTCTAAAGGAAGATCACATTCAAGATTTAAGAACTATCTTCAATCTAAAGCGCCAGCATCAACTCAAAATGAACCCCTCCAAGTCTTTCTTGGGTGTCTCTAGTGGCAAATTTCTCAGCTTCGTCATTACCTCTAAGGGTATACACGTTGATCCCGAAAAGATCAAAGTCATTCAAGAGATGCGTCCTCCACGCAACCTAAAAGAGCTACAAGGATTCCAAGGTCGACTTGCGTACATCAGACGGTTCATTTCGAATTTATCTGGACTTTGTAGACCATTTACTCAGTTAATAAAGAAAGGTGTATCTTTCGTTTGGACGGAAGAATGTCAACGAGCATTTGATGACATAAAGCGGTATTTGATGATTCTACTGGTTCTTGTACCACTGATCTCAGGGATACCTTTCTTAATGTATGTCCAGGCAATGGATCATTCATAAGGAGCTTTGCTAGCTCAGAAGAACAAGGAAGGTCATGAGCAATCTACTACTATCTTAGCCGAACGATGATTGGAGCTGAACATCGTTATAGTCCGATGGAGAAGGAATGTTTAGCCTTAATGTTTGCAGTTCAGAAGACAAGACATTATGTCATAGGCCAAACTATTCATGTCATATCCCGAGTCAATCCTCTTTGAATCGATAAACCAAGTGAGAGGACCGGATCACCTTAAGCCATGAAAAGATGTTTGGGCTTAAACGAAGTGTTTCTTCAGTTAAGTCCATCATTTGTGGAGGCATAGTTTCATACCCTGAAGGAGATCTAACACACTGGAAACTCCATCCTCATCCATGGTTCAAGGCAAGTCGGCACTCCAAAAGAGCAGTATATTTCCAGTGAGCATTAACGAAGCGCCCGATGAAGTCTCCATCAGCAGTTCCCATATCAGGGTTCATCAAACAAGAATGGTGTAGCAATAACCATCTAAACAAATAAGTATATGGCATTTCAGTACGAAAAAAATCTGACCGAGCATCCTTATCTTGCAGCATAGTGTCCACAAAAGAACGTAATCCTGCATTCAGGTGGCAGGTCATGGCTGATAAGAGATCCATCTTGTACCCAAATATAAGACGTGTTGCAGCGAACAAGACACCCCAATGGAACTTGTCAACTGTACTGGCTCCCGAAACTACAAAACGTCGTAGCCATAAAGATAGAAAGCCTGCCAGCTGGGCTTCTGGAGACATAGGTCTGTAACCCTGTCTAAGGTAACTCTGAAGAACATCGCCAGCCTTAAACAGACCCGAGTCCTCAGTCAATGTGACATCCCCATGATTATGTTTTTCTATCAGATATTGCATATCACTCCTATCAAAAGGTTCAAAGAAACGAGGAGTACAGACTTGATTGTCCAGTGGCTTGTCCTCCTACGTATAACCCAAGAACAGATATGGCATCCATTTAGTGATGTAACAAGTACCCGTAGTGGTACTTTTATAGTAGAGTGAGCAGATTTTCTAGTGACACAGCAGCTCTTAGAAAACTATAATCATCTGGTGATTCTCCTTTGCTAGAGCATCCAATTTATCATTTATGGGTACATATTCTTCATATGGGTTATCACCCATTGGTAGACGAGAGATATATTCCATCTCGTTAAGAGCAAATCCTATTTCTCTACGAGGAGTCATGAAAGTCCCAGTGCTTTTATTATATCTCTCTATTAGAGCCAAGAACATATAAGGGTTCGGGCGAATGCCATATACTGTAGTGCAGATGGCATTATAGAGGCCCAGATCAATGAGCTTGTCTTTGAATTCCTCCAAGATCCAAATGTACAAGCTACTCCAACGCTTCATCTCTAGATTTACCAGACCTATCATACGCATGGCACGGTATGGATATCTTTGTAGAAGCATGGAAAAGAATAGGAGATTCCATGCAGCACAATATTGGAGGACTCTTCATGCGGCTCAAAAATCACTTAGAGCTCCATGCGGCTCAAGAAGTCCCTTAGAGCTTCATGCGGCTCCAGAGTCCCCGATAGCTCCATACGGCTCAAAAAAAGCCACGTGGCCCTATGCGGTTCAAAATATGACTCTACAGCTGGCCATCATTTCTCTGTGCAGCTGGCTCATTAAATGCTCTGACACAGTACGGCAGCTCTGACACAAAGGATTGGCAGCTCTAACATAAAGGTAAAATGATGACCCTGACATAATGACGTGTTCCTAGAGAGACGAGAAAAAACTTTACAGTTGGCACGATCTACTCATTTCTAAAGCTCTTTATGCAGATTATTTAAAGGAGCTCATGCATCTCAGATTTGATGGAGCTCTATGCAGCTCAGTTTTAACGGAGTTCATGCGGCTCTGTTCTGATGGGCCCTCATGCGGCTCTGTCCCAATGGGACTTCATGCGGCCCAGTTTACAAAGGGGCTTATGCGGTTCTGTTCAATGGACTTCATGCAGTCCAGTTTACAGAGAGGCTTATGCGGTTCTGTTCGATAGGACTTCATGCGGCTCAGTTCATCAGGAGCTCATGCGGCTCTGTCCCAATGGGACTTCATGCGGCCCAGTTTACAAAGGGGCTTATGCGGTTCTGTTCAATGGACTTCATGCGGCCCAGTTTACAGAGAGGCTTATGCGGTTCTATTCGATAGGACTTCATGCGGCTCAGTTCATCAGGAGCTCATGTGGCTCTGTCCCAATGAGACTTCATGCGGCCCAGTTTACAAAGTGGCTTATGCGGTTCTGTTCAATGGGACTTCATGCGGCCCAGTTTATAGAGAGGCTTATACGGTTCTGTTCGATAGGACTTCATGCGGCTCAGTCATACGGCTCATCACAAAAATGGCAGTTGGGACACGTGGCAGAAGATTGACTAAGACTTATCCTCTTGGATTTAGCAACCAACAAATTGTAACAATGCAGATTTATTGTAATCATTATAACTGCCCAGATCAATTTCCAATAAATAATACATATTTATTCTAATCAACATAAGCAGCCCAAATTGATTTCCAACAAACAAGATCAAGGCTAATCTTAACCAATCCCCAACCGCCCGCTTTTTAAGAAGCAATTACTGAACACCCTACTTATCATAAACTTCTATAAATAGTAAGGTGTTATTCCCTTGTAGACAGACACAAAGAGATCCCCGAGGACACACGGAGCTATACGCACAGAGCTCGAGCAGAGAGACTCGCAACCCCCGCACACACAAAGAGCATTTCTTCGCCATAGCAGAAGCTACGTCCGATCGTCCAAGGAGTAAGGCAAAGTTGATATCACTTTCCCGAGCCTCTACCGTCACCCCCAAGACACTACACCAAATAGGATAATTTGAAACATTTAGTATTTTGGACTTTGGAACAGTGTATAAGTGTTCCTAGACCTTGAAACACTTATCAACTGTTCCAAACTGTTAAAGTGTTCCTATAATTAATTTACTTAAAATTAAATTAAAATTTTATTTTTTGAAACGATGAATAAACGTTTTTCTTTACGTTTATCACATATGCTACTCACATGATAGATAAGAAAAATGTTCTAGCTCCTCACATAGTTCACTCATCCCTAATCTCACAAAACCCTCCGTCCCAATTGCTCTTCCCTCGTGCACCCCGGGTGTCGTTCTCTTCTCATCTGCCAGACGGAACCATTGTCTTTTGATCTCCTCGTCGGCGCCCCTCTCTTCCACGCTCGCCCCACCGCCAGTCTCTTCAACATAGGCCAGTCTCTCTCTGTGTGTGTGTGTGTGTGTGTGTGTGTGTGTGTGTGTCTCTCTCTCTCCCCCCTCTCCGTTCCTCTGTCCTTCTCTCCCAACCCCCTCTTTCTCCTTCCTTGTTATGAAATTTTATTCCTCTTATGCATAGATTAGGGTTTGCAATTTTTCTTGTTGGCTTACTTCTAGGTCTTTGCATTTACAAAGTGTTTCTGTATGAATATGTTTATAGATTATACGTTGGCTTTTTTTCCATCCATGTGGATTAAACTTTCTCAACATAGTTTGTGTGTATGTGGTTGAACTATCAAGTGCAGGATGGCCAAAATTTTAGCGTTCTTTAAAATCTCATGTCTTGCATTATGATTAAATATGTTAACAGATCTATTCGCCTTAAGTAGATACAACTCGCCAAGATGGGTTCACATTTCTCATTGGATCCTCCTTTTCGTGTAAGGTCCACACAATTAATTTCTTTAGGGTCTGCTTGGCAATTATCAGGGTAGCGGTTATGAGGTATTTTCAGAGTACCGGTTATGAGCGGTTATGAGGGGTCCGATTTTGGATGGTTTTTAAGTAGCGGCTTTTAAATCAATCCAATCCATGCTTGGTAATTCACTAACGAGCGGTTCTGAAAGTTTTTTACACGAATAAATTAAATAAGGAAGGGTATCGGTAGTTAAATTATATCTATTTTTGTGAGGATACAAATGAAATAAAAAAATAAAGCCGCTCAAAATCCGTCGATTTGGGGTGTTTACAAAGCCACCCAAAAATACATTACACCAGTTTTTGGAGGTTTTTGAGCCGACGAAAACCAGTGCCTCAAAAAAATTAACAAGTAGAGGTTTTCATAAACGGTCGGTTCAAAAACACCCCAAAACCGGTGAAAACACCATTACCAAGCAGACCCTTAAGATAGTAAACTGTGGATTTTTTCCTTACTAAGTATACAATTGTTTTTAAACATAAGAGTGACATAATTTTCAATTCTTATTATTTGAGATATTGTTCTATTATTACACAATGGGTTTCAACTACCTGTAGTTGGAGTTGAATAAAATCGTAACTTGAAGTCACAAATTGTGCAAAATTACATAAACGTTTTGCCATAGAGAAGGTTGATTCCATTACCATCACCACCATAATCTTCCTTATCAGATAAACATTTATTGATCAAATAGGGACATACATAATACACAGGATTAATAGGGTGCATTAGTTTACATGAAAATACTACTTTTCTGTTTATAATATTTTAGTAGATCCCAGGCCTCAGTTTAGTATGTCATAAGAGCTCTTATGGTTGTCGTATGTGAAACCTATATAAATATCTGTTGATATATTGAGTGTGCATTTCTCGACTTCATGTGTATGAGGTCTACATGAATATGCATTAATATATAGAGTGCATTTGCTTTTGATTGGAGAAGGCTTGGATGACGATGATGTTTTCCTTTGATGTTGTATCAGTAGCATGCTTTATCATGTACCTAAACTAAAATGAAGAAACTATAAAATCTAGCCCATGGATCAACCTCACTCTGCTTCCAATTTAATTTATACCAGAATTTAATATTTTTAGTTATTTATGTGCACTAAATTTTTGTTTTAGCTTATTCTTGTCCTGGACTATACTACAAATGATTGCATTATTGAAGCATAGGAGAGACCACCCCAATATTTTTTTCTTTTTTATATAGTTTTTTTTATATGGGAGTTAGTCCACACCTAGCCCACTCCAACCCACTATAGCCCACCCTAGTATATATTTCTGGATCCGCCCCTGCATGGAAGCACTATTCCCTGTTGTGTAATTTACTACATAGATCTGTTGTAGGTTGGAAGCACACTCCAACCCACTTTATTTTCATATTTTTTGAACCTCAATTCGAACATATATCTTCATTGACTATCTTTGTTCTTTTTATGTATTCTGGAAATGTTTTTTTTTTTTTGACTTTTTTGGGATTAATTTACTCCAAACAACGCTGCTTCTTTTTTTACATCAATGCTAAGTTCGGGAGATATATATGAGAAAAATGGTCTCTGATCATGCTTGGGAGTTTTGGTTTAAGTAGATACAATAATTTTATTCAATACCCGTTATTCAGTATGATGGTTTAGTTATGCTAGCAGTTTGTTATGAATTAACAACTCTGCCTACTGACAACTCATCTAATGCGTTTGACATTTGTCCACACAGTTCAACCCTCTAATCTCATATTGGATGAAGCAGAGAGAAACGAAATGTTCCCATGTGTCTTTTCTTTTCTTTTGTTATGAATGAAGGTGTAGATACAACTCCAACCCACGGACTTCACAAAATTGCTAGTAAATAATGGCAATTCTTGATTCTCTGGAAATGTTGGTTTAAATGCACCTTTGCTTTACGTAGTTTTATGCTAATTTCTGTTATAGAAATTGTTGATGATATGCGTTTTAAGTTTTTAACAAATATATATGTCATTTGTCTATTACTAAGTATGCTCCCAAGGGTTAAGCATTATGTTAATTTAGGTTGATTTAGTATACATGCAATGAATGTATTATGAGATTGAGATGAGACAATAAGTATGTCACTTGATGAATTATGATACTGTTGTTGCTATGTTCAAATTCAAGATTGAAAGCAAACCTGCTTTTCTGTATCGGGCTATTGTTGAATCTTGGTTTCTACTTATCGTAAAAGGAGGAGCCAAATTCCAGGAACTTGGAACTTTATAAAATGACTATATGCTTCTCTGGCCAATTGGACTACGTTGTTATCCAAATTATTAGCTTGATCCCTGTTAATGCTAGATATATTTGGTTATTTATGATGATCAACACACTATAAATGACTGGCTAAAGTCGATTAATAGTGTCTCTGGCAAGTAGTAAACTCATTCCATATCTCAAAGTGGTCTGCATTGGCAACTCTAAATAGATAGATCTAAGCATTTTCCTTCAATCTTTTGACTCTTTGGCTTGTCCTTATCAACATTCTCCACAACAGAAAACCCCAACCGCAACAGTCCAAGGTATGTTTTTTTTTACTTTTATGTTAAGTCACCACTGACATGTTGTACTATTATTGCCTCTTAACCCATATTAGTTTTTGTTTTTGATCCATTATTTTCTTCTGAAATGAGGTTTTAGCTACTTATTCTACAATATGTTTGGATTCAGGTTTTGATCTTAAGACACCAACCTCAGATCCTTCTCCTTATTGGAGCTGTCTTATCATGTTCTTAGAAGTGATAGAACTTGACTCATATTAACTCTTTAATTAAGCACACTTCTCTGCTGCATAGACATGTATAAGTGCTTTGCTGATAAATTCATATCAATTTTTTTCCTGGTGTATATTATGGACGATGTGGTATCTATCTGCTTTCGATGCTGTGATTTATTTTCTTGTTTGACTGTTAATATTCTTGTTGCCTCACATATTGTTTCACACATTCATTGTCATGACAATTGTATAGTTTTCATTATCCATTGTTGATATTAACACAATGTGAAATGGGATTTTAATAGCATGTACTGGAACATGGGAAGCCTCACGAGCGCACTGTGATTATAAAAAATTAGCTGCACAAATGGTTCAAATGAGTCAACAAAAGTTTTCTTCAAATGTTGTTGAGAAGTGCTTGACATTTGGTGGTCCTGTTGAATGTCAGATATTGGTAAATGAGATGCTTGGTTCAACTGATGAGAATGAACCACTCCATGTATGCTATCTCCTTTTCAAAAATATCAATAGATGATCCTGATATTAGTGTTAGCTATCTAATGCTTTTTCTACCTTGATTAAAATATACTGTCATTATTTGTTTCTACGACTGAAAAAATAATCCTTACATATTGGTTTGGGGTGCCTTCAATGTCCTTATCCGTTTGTTCACCTCAAGTTAAATTCTCAAGCATTAGCCTCCTGATGTAAATGCCCATTCACATATTATTCTATTCTCTTTCTTGGCCCCACAATGTGATGGCCACATCCTCATGTTATTTATTACACTTTTTTTTGAAAGTTGTTTCATATGACACAATTAGATAACTTTTTACGATTTCCTTCTATATCTTGCGATGCTGACATTACTTGTTCATTAACTTGTCTTGGTCTTTCTTTGTTTTTCCTGAAATCTCCTTACCATCCAACTTGCTAACAACATGCCTTGTAGTAGCATTATGGAATTCAGTTGATTCCCTAGTATTTAGTATTTAACTCATAGTTTCTTCATGGAGCAATCTATAAATGTCAGCTTTGATGCATCTATTTCTAGTTCACTGGACATATCTCCTTCGAGACCCAAGGTTATTTTGAGATAGTTTATTGATAGTTTAAGTTTTTCTTTATCTATATCTTTGAAAATATACATGTAGTAGATGTGGGTTCAATATGGAATTAGATCCGTATTACTTAATGGAGTGCCATGGCACTGGAAAGGGGTCTATCCTAACTTTTGTTGCTTAAACCAGAATTTGCTACCTGTAGAGTGTGCAGGAAACGTGCACAAAAACACACACACACGCCCATATGCATACACATATTTCTTGCGACATACCAGATTCTTGAGGCTTTAATATGGATACAGATGGCTGCAATTTATGCATTGTTCTCACTCTTACTTTAGATTAACTCACTATAAACAGGTTCGATTAGATTTACCTGTGACTAGTTTATCTCCACCATCAATTATCAAATACATAGACTTATCCTGCTATTTTTTTATATAAAAGTATGACATTTTATGTTCACCTTTGCACTTGCATGTAATGCGTCTAGGAAACGAGAATACAACCATTTTATTTCTTTTTCTATTCCTTTCATGACATCTTATCCACTAGAGAATCTAATATTTAGAAAATAACATTGTCTATAAACTTTGTGTACTGACAGTGTGCAATGTTTCCTGAAGGATGTGGATGTTGCTAAGCAAGGAAAGGTTTGTACGGTTTTCTCTAGTCCCTTTTTTCTATATGGAAAAGTGAGATATAAACTTCCATATCTTGTTGGATTGTAGATTATTATCAACGGATATGCAGTCTCAGGTGGTGGATACGGTATTGCGAGAGTGGATATATCGGTTGATGGTGGCAAGACTTGGACAAGAGCCCTTATATATCAAGAGATTAATGTATCGTACGTGTATGCTGATGATAAGTGGGCGCGGGTTCTCTTTCAAGCCGTACATGCAAGACATAAGCTCTTAGATATCTGTAGATCAACTAAATTTTGTAAACAAATTACCTTTTGAAGTCTAGTTAGATTTTATATATTATTTGTATTTTTTACTTTATACATTTTTTATGACATTTTATAAAGATTAACATTTGGGATATGTTATTAGTTGTTTTATATTAAGTTTGATAGGTTGGGTTAAATTTAATGGAGCTCATGAATATGGGTTCATGGAATATGTAAATCTTGCACACCTTATTATGTGTTTCAATGGTCATTTTAGGAATTATCAGATTTCTAGTTCAAACTAAAAATTGGAACGTGAAATTGAAATTAAAAAATACACAGGAACATTAATAAATCGTTTCAAAATTAGCCACTAAAATAGTGTAAAAGTGTTCAAATTATATTAGGAACGAGCGTAAATCGTTTCAAAGTGACATTTAGAAACATTTCAAAGACGTTACAAAAATAATTTTGGAACACATTATATGTGTTTCAAAATCTAATTTTAGGAACGTTTGATAGCCGTTCCAGACTAAATTTAGGAACATTTTATAATCATTCCAAATATTGTAACGCCACTTTTAGGAACGATTATGTTATGTTCCTAAAAATATTAGGAACATATAAAAACTGTTCTTAAATGTCTTTTTTGGTGTAGTGAGAAAAACTAAACAATTGTACTTAGATTGCTTTTCCTAGGTTTATTCCTAGGCTCTCTTTTGTACGAGCGAGTTTGTATTGTGAAGTAAAAGTCCAGTCCTCCCATAAAACTGTTCTGTTCTTTTATAATCAATGGTAAACACGATGGCGACTCTGCTGGGGACTAACTTCTCCACTGCTGAGAAGTTGGTGACGTAATCGGACGCAACCAAGCTTGGCTCTACGCAACAGATGCTGGTCGTCCACTTCGATCAGCAGGTGTTTGAAGAAATGCTCTTCGACGGGGGCGCTAGCCCGGTCCAGAAGCCAGCCCGCACAAAGAAGGCCCGCAAGGAGTGGAGGTCCAAATCATTTTCTTCTTTCCAAGCTCTGGAAGAGGGGTTCTCTGCTGCCCAAGACGGTGGAGAAGACTCCCATGCGGCCCCTCTTCAGGCCACAGAGGATCCTGCTGTTCTCAAGTCCGACAGAGGAAAGCACTACGATGCTGGACTTGAGGAAGCAAATGGGGACTCTATGCTGTCCAGAAAGAAGCCGCATAAAGGTACTAGCCGCATGAAGAAGGCTCATGCGGCCAACAATTCCAGCCGCATGAAGGCTCATGCGGCCACTAAATTCAGCCGCATGAATGTTCCTGTGGCAGCCAAATCTAGCCGCATGAATGCTGATGCAGCCAAAGCTAGCCGCATGAATGCTGATACAGCCAAACCCAGCTGCATGAATGCTGATGCAGCCAAACCCAGCCATATGAATGTTGATATAGCTAAATCCAACTGCATGAATGCTTATACGGTCACAAATTCTAGCCGTATGAATACTGATGTGGCCACAAATGCCAGCCGCATGAATGCCTATGCGGCCACCAATCCCAGTCGCAGACTATATGCTCTATGCGGTTCGTGTTCCGGCTTTGACCACCTCTCATGCGGTCCTGATCTCGGATGCTCCAATAAGAATGTGCCAGGCTCTGTGTAGCACAATTTGGACTCTTCCTACTATACGCCCATGGGTGCTAGAGGAAAGAAGTCTAGGGCAGCGTGGGCTCGTCAAGCTCAGTCAGCTGTCCCAACCTCTGACCAACAGAGAGCTTCGCTTACTGTTAGGCGGGCCTCTGATAGAAAGTTGTACAGAACCGACCGCGTCCAGCCCCTGGCGGCAAACGGACAGAGTAGTTCCCAAAAGTCTTCCAATCAGGGAGCAAACCTGGTGCCAACACACTCGTGTACTCTGGACTCCCGGGCCCACAAAACAAGTGAATTACGTGATGTGATTCTTCACAAGTGCAAGAAAAGAGAAGAGAGCTTGGTGTACAGAGAGTCCTTTCATTAACATCACTGCACTCAAGTCATCATCAACTGCTGCTGCAGCAAGGCGACAGTATAAGAGGACCGGCAGTCCGTCTTCCAACGACAGCTGCAGCCAGGACCGGTCCTGCAACAAAGCTCAGGAGACGAGGCGCTTCATGTCGCCTCCTGCAATTCTACTCAGAAGATCCCTACCGGCAAGGCGGAGAAGAAGATAAGTGTTTCCAGCTCGGCAATCTCTGCTAGCACGGCTAGGAAACTCACGTCCAAGAGGCTGTCCACAACCACCCCTGGAGGAGTTTTTCAAGGCACCCGCTCTAAGACAAAATCTTCAACACTCGGAGATTCGTCATCTCCATCTCTGGCGGTGGCCGAAGCTGGGGGTAGCACCCCTCCGAACATCTACAATAATCTGGTATTCCAAGAAGATGCACCAGGGGAAACAATCCCTCCCACAGATGCAGTGGATCTTTTGTACGAGCGAGTTTGTATTGTGAAGTAAAAGTCCAGTCCTTCCATAAAACTGTTCTGTTTTTTTATAATCAATAGCAAACAATCTTCCTTCGACTTTTGTAAATGCATTTGCAAAAATAGGTATTCTGACCGGAAGGAGCAAGGAAGAATCCTCTGGAGGAATGAAGCTTGGCCTTAAACCTCTTAATTGTGTACTATATCTTTCAGAAGTACTGTAGAAAAGTTCCCTGTTCCTCGGACCCAATTTATAGCAGATTTTGTCGACTCTTGCTTGCTGAAGAGGAGTCAGATCCCACGACATCCTTCTAGGATAACGGGCAAAAGCATATTGGGATAATGCCATAGACCTTGATATTTCTGTTAGGTATATGGCTTTGTCCACTTTTAAGAAAGTTCTCATCTTTTTTCTTGCCTTGGGATGAGAGGTCTTTTTGATGGCATCCACAAATAAAAGGGTAGGTTTCTTGTGGACTGTAGTATCCATGCTCTGAAGGGGTTCACCGTTCATTAAGTTTAAAAGGGTTTGATTATCTTGATCTATGAGCAGAGTCCTTCGTGCTTCAGGACCGTCGTATTGAGGGAAAGTGACGTGATACAAATTCTTCCTATACTCCGGGACATTGAATGTTGAAGCAAATCTTTCTGCATTTGGGTCTTCCCTGAGATTAACTGCAAAGAGATACATGAAAAAAATAGAAGAAAAACAAAGGCGTACGACTTATTGAGTTGCGCAAAACCTAAGTTGCGCAACATTCTGAGTTACGCAACAACTCAAGTTGCGCCATATGCTATGTTGTGCGAAACTCAAGTTGCGTAACATCTCAGGTTGCACCAGATATTAAGTTGTGCCTTAATTTTAGTTGTGCAATATTTTTAATTTTGCGCAAGCAGCTTACGTAACGCGGTTTGTAAGAACGAACAGTGTTCAAGAAAAGGGCAACCACACACTAAGAAGGGGTGGCACAAAGTTTGTGATACACCATACTCTAAAAAGAGGGACACAAATCAATCAGTGATGAAATTATCGTCCCCAGATTGAATCGGCTCGTCCTCAATCACCTTCCATTGCTGGGTTGGCTGTCTCTCGTCGAAAAGAAGGCGGCACATATTGTGGCACACGGGTGGACGGAACATGAGTTGAAGGGGTGGCGATGGTCTTCCCTTTGTCAGCAGCAGTCTTTTTAGGGGCCATGTCGTCGAGGAGATGGTCGAAAAAGAGGGTTACAAGAGTTTAAGAAATTTTCTCAGAGGATTAAAAGTGAAAGTAAAGAATCACAGTGGATTAAAAAGAGATTATTTATAGCCAAAAGTCGGAATCCTAACAGTCACCCTAATTGTGTATGAAAAATCGTAACTGGTCGCAACAGACTGTGGGAGACTAGCACAACTTGACTCAGTCAAAACTTTTACAAATTCAAAGTATTTCAAAACCTTAAAATGTTTTTAAGTGTTGAAAACTTTGAAGGGGGTCTTGTAGAGCCTAAAAATCAAGTTGTGCCATGTATCTACTACTCAGCAATCAAGTTGCGCCCCAATGATCAAGCTGCGCTACTAATATGGAGCTCAGAAATCAAACTGCGCCATTGATCAGATTGTGCCACACATCAGACTGTGCCCAGTCATATTGTGCCAAAGTCTACGTAGCATTTGACATTTAATGGCCATCATTACCTGACAGTACTGGCAACTGACAGCACAATAAACGAGGAAAATCTCTTCGAATCCCTCGAATTGTGCCGCTCGAGGAGATTGGACTGACAACTATCCTGCACATCTTATGAGTTGCGCTTAGGCACAATCTAAACAATTTTCTTAGTTGTGCTTAGGCGCAATCTGAACAACTTCTTCTCAAAAGCTGCCACATGTCTAAGCGTAGTCTAATCAGGCGCAATTCAACTTGTTGACTGAAGCTCGCGCAACCTGATAAAGTTGAGACAATTTTTATGTCCAAAGCAGGATGACATGGTGCACATGCCACTAATCTCTCAAGTCGTGTCTACTATCCTGTACACAACCACGTGCATCTCAATCACATGATGCCACGCGTCTAAATATAGTTAGTACACGATTGATTACTTGAATGAAAATTGGCGCAACATGAGGTTGGCGCAACCCAATGTGGTGCAATCCAGCTTCGCGCACATCAGAATAACTGCTAAAACAATTATGTTCAGAACTCTATAAATAGAGTTTCCAATCATTGTTAAAGCACGACAGAGAGATCAAGAACTCTTGCAAAAATTGTAGCTGCATTCTCCAAAGGCTCTAGTCTTCAAGTTTACATAGTCCAAGGGATAAAGTGATCATCTTCTGATCAGATTTCTATATTTATACTTTCCCAGAATTCAAATTGTACTCTTTTACTGTTTTCAAAAGTTTATAATAGAACAACTTTTTATTTTTGCAAACAAATATCTTTAGTATCCAGTGTTTAGATCTACAATGATTAATTTTAGGAACCCAAGCAAAGATATTTTTATTGACTAGTTCTCTAACTTCACAGGAATGTGAAATCTGACATTTCATACAACAATAATGACATGTAACATGATTATTTAAGTTTGACGTAGGTTCGAAGGTACGGCATATAATATTATTATTCTTTTGTGTATAGATAAAAACATGATTGAGTGAACCTTTAATCTTGTTTGATTTCTTTGTACATAATCTATTGTGTGTCACTTTGTGATGAGTCACGTGTTTAGAGTTAGACTGAGTAGTAGGTTGTTCTACATGTTGTCCCATTGGTCATGATCATACCTGATTTTGATAATTAGCGTCAAATTTGGTCGATATGCAAAATATATATACAGCTACAGGTTTCAAATAAAAAAGTCTACATCTACTACTGCTACAAGCTACAAACGTCTCGTCGTCATCAAGAACCAAAAGCAATGGAATCAAGATCAATAAGTTTACATATTTCTTCTATATTTTTACTTTATTTGAGTCTAGAAAAAATATGTAGGATTGATCAGGATCGGTACTAGCTTAGCTAATCTTAGTCTATAAAAATATAGCCAACCTATCCACAAATTCCTATCCAAAAGTCCACAATCAAGTATAGCCCAAAACCTACCAAAATTGGTCCAAACAGTTCAGTCATAACTCAGGCAGAACTTGGCTGGAGTTCGGTCATGACAGTTTCAACTTGTTTTTGAATTCCCTTGATATCTGCATCTAACGTTCTAATGGAAGATTTCTGCATCTAAACTATGCCCAATTTTGGTCAATAAAAATACTTTAAATAGAGGATAATTTTTACGTTTGCAAATCACTTTTTCATTTAATCTCATTCTCTTCTCTATTCCTTTAAGTGTTTTCTACGAGCTACACTTTCAAATCTACCCTATACTACTCTTAGCTAAGTCGATACAGTTTCAGTTAAATCTAGAGTTTTGTTTCGAAGAGTTGTATTGGAGGCTAATTCAGAAAATATTCCAGTTTTTAAATCGCCTTCTGGATTCGGTCGTACACTCGTCGCCAAGCACGGTATTGTTGAAGTCGATCGTGCACTTGTTCCCAAGCACGGTATTGTAAAAGTTGCAAGCACTCAGTTAAAGCTTGTGCCATAGTGGATTAACTTCGAGCATGAGTACTCCAAACTGGATTAGTTCTCCACTTGGAAAACTAGTATATATCGTTGTGTCGCTGAGTTTGATCTTCTTAACTCTTACTTTTACGACAACTTATTTACTGTTATTTTATTTGCTCTTACTTGCCATAGTACATAATTTTTAATTATGATATTTATTCCGCTGTACACGTACATACTCTATTCACCCCCTCTAGAGGTTCTTAACGGTCCTACAATTGGTATCAGAGTAGGTTACACATATACATAACCACCTAGAGAGTATATATATGACAGCCGTTAAATCTATATTCAACAGTGAAGGGCAATCCATAAATAGACCTCTACTATTTGATGGAACGAACTATACGTATTTGAAAAAAAATGGATGAGTTCTTTCTTAAATCACTGGACTTCGATCTTTGGTCGATAGTTATAGACAGTTACAAGAAACTGCCTAGAATAGTGATTGATGATGTTTTAGTAGACAAGCCCCATGACAAATATACTGAGCATAAGAAGACACAGGCTAGTCTAGATGCATGAGCCATCAATACACTATTCTGTGTAATTAGTAAAACCGAATTCAATCGCGTATCTACTTATGCTACATCTAATAAAATTTGGAAACTTCTTGAGATAACTCATGAAGGAACTTTTCAAGTGAAGGAGTCCAAAATCAGTAGATTGACACAAGAATACAAGACATTCAAGATGAAACCCGGTTAGTCAATTACACAGATGTTCACTTCTTTTCTTGATATTACTAATCCTCTATAATCTCTTGGAAATGATTACAACAATCACGAGAAGATCAAAAAGGTACTACGGGCTCTGATAAAGAATTGGAACCTGAAGGTCACCGCGATCATAGAAGGAAACGAACCTCACCATGATGACATTGGAGACACTTATGGGCAAGCTCATGACCCATGACTAGACTTATATGACTTTGAAGAGGCAACCCCCAAAGAAAAATCTATCGCCTTCAAAACTCAAGCCAGAAGAGTCCCATGCAATGATACTGACGAAGAATATTCCGATGGTGATGAACATGTCCTACTAGTCAAGAACTTCAAAAAATTCTTAAAGTTCGAGCGATTAAACCGAAAGAAGAAGGATATCGATGAAAGCAATAAAGAAGCAACTATCTTCTTTGGATGTAAAAAGTCAGGACACTTAAAGAAGGACTGTCCACTAACGAAAAAAGTACTCCATATGACCGATCAAGATTAAGTAGAAAAGCTACAACTGGTCAAAAGTATGCAAACACCAGCATCTGGCACGAAAGAGAAGATAGTGAATCAGAAGAGGAGGATAGACCCAACAACAGTGCAAATGTCTATTTAATGGCAACGATAATGTATCAGAAAACCCTTTCTATGATGATTTTACATTCGATCAGTTAGAAAATGACTTTAGCGAATTACTTGAAGAGCATATAAATGTGTTAGACAAATATAAGCAGTCTCGCAAGGAGATTAAGGCATACACAACCAAAGTAGCTAGACTATCTAATCTTCTAGAAGATATCAAAGAGACGTCTACTATCGGTAACATGTAGGAGATAGCCAAAATTAGATTGGACTATCATGAGGCTATCCTCACTATAGAACAAAAAAAAAGAATATGTCAAAATACAAGAACTATATGATATAGATAAGAAGAGACACCTAGTTACCGAGCAGAGACTCACGAATATGACTGTAAAATTCAAAGAGTCTTGTGCGATCTCTAAAAAGTTAGAGATCAAATTAGGCAAACAGGTCTCCCCTGTTACACTAAGCATATACCACAAAAGACTAAACCAAAGAAAGCACATAAGAGCATGTTCCTCACAAATATGCTTTCACATACAAGTTTCTAATAAAGACACACAAGAAACATGTCAATACAGAAACAAAGAGCACTTTTTCAAAAATCACATGCACATACTATGGTGAACACGGACATATATCACAGTATTGTAGTGCTAGAAACCTAGTTGACACAAATGCACTTATTTGGATTCCTAAAACTAATCATGCTGGACACTTAAAAAAATGGGTACCAAAGGTTACATATACTCGTTTTGTAGGTGGACCTTCAACCTTCTCATTCTAAAAGCAAATGGATCTTCGATAGCGGATGTTCGCAACACATGACAAATTATGCATCCTTATTCCCTATACTATCGATGAAGAGAGAAGGATATGTTTCCTTTGGTAATAATCTTCGAGGTAATATTATAGGAATTGGTACTGTTGGTATATCTTCCTACCCTAAAATAAAAGACATTTGTCTAGTCACAGAACTGAAACATAACCTATTGAGCATTAGTCATTTGGTAGATAATGGTTATGGTATCAATTTTGTGAAAGACAAATATTCTATATATGAAATGTCTACTGGTAATCCCGTATATGAAGGGATTAGGAAATATAGTATACATTTTTTCTTTTTGGAACATACTAACAGTGCAAGTAAGTGCCTAGTAGCCAATCAAGATAAAAGCTGGCTATGGCACATGAGGCTAGGAAATACCAATATGGACACTATCTCACGGCTATCGACTAAGAAGCAGAAAAAAGGACTCCCAAAAATTTCCTCCAAGAGAGATGTGATATGTTCTGACTGTGAAAATGACAAAGCAACTAGGTCATCATTTAAATCTATCAATGTTGTAAGTACTTTTAGACCCTTGCAATTGATTCATATGGATTTGTTTGGTCCTAGTGTAGTCGCTAGTCTTGGCGGTAAGCTCTACGCTTTTGTTATAGTTGATGATTTCTCTTAATTTATATGGGTGTACTTTTTATCTAATAAAAGCGATGCCATTTTTGAATTTCAAGTATTTTGTAAAAAGGTACAAAATGAAAAATACATTATGATTATTCGAATCTGAAGTGATCATGGTGGCAAATTTGAAAATACTGATTTTAAAATTTTTTGTGATGATAAAGGATATTACCATAAATTTTCTTGCTTAGAACTCCTCAACAAAATTGTGTTGTGGAGTGGAAGCAAAGACCTCTTAGTGATATGGCTAGAGTTATGCTTAACCAGTATAAACTTTCTAAATATTTTTGGGCAGAAGCTATAAGTACAGCTTGTCATGTTTTGAAAAGGGTGTTAATTCGACCTATATCGAAGAAAACTCCTATGAATTGTGGCTTCGAATGATTCCAAATATTTTATATTTTAAAGTTTTTGGATGTCACTGCTTTATCCTTAACAACAAGGATAAATTGTAAGTTTGACTCGAAGGCAAACGAAGGGATATTCCTTGGGTATGATACCAAGAGTAAGGGATTTATAATTTTTAATAAAAGATCTATGATTGTTGAAGAATCTATTAATGTTTCTTTTGATGAGCTCAACAGTTAGAAATATAGCGACAGTGATGATGAAGATGTACAAAAACAATTCAAGGCACCTGAAGATACTGCTACGAACTGTTGACCCAAATAGGATCACAGTCAACCTAATCTTGAAAATTAACAAAACAATATTTGTCATAGTCCAATTTGATACATCGAGCTCGAAATCGATCTACTCAGTTCATTGGTTCAAGATCACAGCTGCTTGAAGATTTACTATTCTGTGTATACTGGAGTCTGTATTTTTATTATTTTTGAGTATAGGATGATATACGTTGGGTCATACTGAGCAACGTTGGGCTAGACGTAGCTTTATAGGTTTACTTAGCCCAAATACCAATCAACCCATTCATCTAAAAGCCCACTTAGAACATTCTGTCCATAGGAGACAGAGTTCGGGCCGAACTCTGCCTCCACACAGAGTTCGGGCCGAACTCTGCCCCCTAAATTACAGGATGCTGATTTTTATGTCTTGATCACTACTAGTTGTCCAACGGCCAAAATTTTGAATTATACATACCGAATTCTGTCTACCCCGAACCCTATAAATATGCCTTGGTTTCTTTCATTTGAAACCATCCAATCTTCCCATCTTTTTCTCTTACATGGTATACATATTAAAGAGCCTTACCTTTCCATCCACTTAGCATTCAATCTTTCCAACCGTCCAAGTTGCCTGGTACGATCCGGCTAGAAGTTTGAAGTGCAAGAAGTTGTAAGTCACTTGAAAAAGTCCAAGTTTTGCCAAAGCGATCATTGAAAGAAGTATGTCGTGCTCTTCTGTGAAAAGGCACGTGGTTGTAACCCTATTTCATAAATAGTGGATTTCAATCCTGAGCTAGAGTTCTCAGGCCTGGACTAGTCCTCTACGAGGAAAATCAGGTTAAAAATCTTGTTGTGTTGTGCTTGCTCTCTACTTTTTATTTTCGTATTTCTTTTACTCTGATTATTTAGTTGGTGAAGAGAGTTTAAGTTTTTAATTGATCATTTTTGTTATAAACTCTATTCACCCCCTCTAGAGTTGCCTACCTGTTCTTCAATTGGCATCAGAGCAAGGTTATCTTATCAAGGATTAAAATCCTAGAGCTGATCTATGGCAACTACTCAACCCATGTTTTCCAATCACGGTGAAGGGCAGTCCACTCATAGGCCTCCCTTATTTGATGGAACAAACTACACCTATTGGAAAACAAGGATGAGTTTTTATCTCAAGTCGCGAGACTTCGACCTGTGGACCATTATTACCGATGGTTACAAAAAGCCCGCCAGGATAGTTGTCAATGGTGATCTCATTGAGAAACCCCACGACAAATATTCCGACGAGGAGAAGAAAAAAGCGAGTCTAGACGCGAAAGCTATTAATGCTTTATTTTGTTCAATAGACAGGAATGAGTTTAACAGGGTCTCAACATGCACCACCTCTCACGAAGTATGGAGACTTCTAGAAGTGACGCATGAAGGAACCACCCAAGTCAAGGAGTCAAAAATAAGTTGTCTGACTCAAGAATATGAGACATTCAAGATGAAGCCAAATGAGACGATCACACAAATGTTTATAAGATTCCTCGACATCATCAACCCCTTGTCCTCTCTCGGCAAATAATATACAAATCATGATAAGATCTGCAAGCTACTTAGGAGGCTACCAAAGATTTGGAACCCTAAGGTGACAGCCATCATAGAAGGAAACTATCTCACTACAATGTCCATGGAGACCTTGATGGGAAAGCTGATGACTCATGAGCTTGACCTCAAAGACTTCGAAGAGCCTGCTTCTAAGGCAAATGAGATTGCCCTTAAGGCTCACCGTCGAAGGGCTGATCCTGAAGAGACAGATGACGACAACTCGGAAGGTGATGATCAAGCTCTCCTTGTCCGCAACTTCAAGAAATTCCTTTGTTTCAATCGAAGAAAGAAGGAACCACAAGAAGATGACGAAAAAGAGCCAATATGCTACGGCTGCAAGAAGACTGGACATGTCCGAAAAGACTGTCCATTCACAAAGAAGAGCAACCGATATGAGAAACCATACAAGAAGGTTTCCTCAAGAAAATATACCAACACAAGCATTTGGCATGAAAGCGAAGCTAGTGACTCCGAGGAAGAATATGACTCTCCTCAAGACATCGCAAATGTATGCCTAATGGCAACATCCGATAAGGTAACTAGCGAAACTCTAAATGATTTCACTTTTGATGAACTTGGCGATGCATTCAATGATTTACTAAATAACCACAAGAAAGTCATTAGTAAATATAAACATGCCAAGGAGAAGATCAAAAGCTATGAAGTCGAGATTCAAAATCTCTCTTCTTTACTTGATAATATTAGAGACCCTTCACCCACGGAAGTCACAAATGAGGTGTCTAAGCTTAAATTAAGCCTACATGATGTCAAAGCACATATTGAAAAGCAAACACGTGAGATCACATCGCTCAATACTGAGCTTGCTGAAGAAAAGAATAGACACAAGATCTCTATTACTAAAATTTATGGTTTGAATACTAAGATTAATGAACTACAAGCTGCCTCTAAGAAATTAGAGACTAGATTGGGAAAACATGTTGCTCAACCTCAAAACCAATCACATGAGACACACATAAAGCACAACACTACTCAAAATAGTCAAGGACATCATCCACCTGCAGCACGCAAACATGCTTACATGAACACAAACTTCCATACAGCACACAAACCACATGCACGTAGAAATTATTCTCATAACTATCATTCTAATGCGATACATAATCACCATGATACACATAGATATAATCATCACTATGTTGCACATAAACAAATCATCACCATACTACATATAGATATAATCATCATCCTGCTGCCACATATAGTCATTATCATGCTGCTCCACACCACTCTTACTATGCTATATATAGACATCATCAACATGCTCCAAACATAAATAAGAATGCCATTTGTACCTATTGTGGATTACATGGACACTTCTTACCACAATGTAGAGTTAGGAGATTAGTAGATATGAATATATATGCATGGATACCAAAAACTAACTTTTTAGGACCCTCAAGAACATAGGTACCAAAGGTCACATCTACTCTTGATGTAGGTAGACCTTCCCTCCTCAACTAAAAGTAAGTGAATTCTCGATAGTGGATGCTCGCGACATATGACGGGAGACGCAAATCTTTTCGCATCACTATCGATAAAGAGAGAATGGTATGTATCCTTCGACAACAACCTAAAAGGGTATATCATAGGTAATGGTACTATTGGTCATCCTCCTTCTCTTGTAATAAAGGATGTCTGCCTAGTGACCGAGTTAAAGCATAACCTGCTCAACATAAGTTACCTTGCTGATCATGGATATGATATTAACTTTGAACAAAATAAATGCTATATTTATGATAGGTCAACGGGAGACATCCCTTTTGAAGGGATAAGAAAGGATAATATTTATATTTTCTATCTATCTAGAGATACTAACAGTGCAGAAAGATGCCTCTATGCTCACAAGGATGAGAGATTACTGTGGCACCAGCGTCTTGGTCATGCCAATATGGATACTATATCCAGGCTATCGACTAAGAAGCTAGTTAGAGGCTTACCCGACATCATATTCAAAAAGGACACGGTATGTGCCGAATGTGAGTTGAATAAGGCAACCAAGTCCTCATTTCATTCCATAAACACTATAAGTACTACTAGACCCTTGCAATTACTTCATATGGACTTATTTGGTCCAAGTAGAGTAGCCAGTCTTGGTAGAAAACTCTATGCTTTTGTTATAGTAGATGACTTTTCTAGATTTACTTGGGTTTTTTTCTTACAAACAAAAGTGATGCCATTTCTGTTTTCAAAATTTTTGCTAAAAAGGTTCAAAACGAGAAAGGGTACATGATTACTCGAATCCGAAGTGATCATGGAGGCAAATTCGAAAATACTGATTTTGAAAAGTTTTGTGATTTAAATGGTTTTGATCATGAGTTTTCTTGTCCTAGAACTCCTCAACAAAATGGTGTTGTGGAGCGAAAGAATAGAACTCTTGGTGATATGGCTAGAGTCATGCTGAATAAATTTTCACTTTCGAAATATTTTTGGACTGAAGCTGTCAGTACAGCATGCCACATTTTAAATAGGGTTCTCATTCGTCCTATTACGAAGAAAAACCCTATGAGCTTTGGTTTGGAAGAACTCTAAACATTTCATATTTTAGAGTTTTCGGTTGTCAATGTTTTATCCTTAACAACAAAGCAACTTAGGCAAATTTGATGCCAAAGCTAACGATGGTATCTTCCTTGGCTATGCTGCCAAGAGCAAGGGATATAGAGTGTTCAACAAACGCTCATTAAATATGGAAGAGTCTAGAAATGTGACTTTTAATGAAGATAATAGTGCAACAGCCTCTCTTGACGATGATATTGAGCCATCGACTTCTACGCCGATGAATACCACCACTAAAACCAATTCTTTGGAAGGCTTGACAAAGAAATTCTCTTTCAAGCCTTCACATCCAAAAAACTTGGTCATAGGTGAGGTTTTACGCGGAGTAAGTACTCGATCATCATTGAGAGACTCCATTGCTAGTACTGCCTTTATTTCACAAATTGAGCCTAAAAATGTTTTAGAAGCTTTTAATGATGAGTTTTGGATTTCTGCCATGCAAGAAGAACTCAACCAATTCGAGAGGAGCCAGATTTGGGAACTTGCTCCTAGGCCAGCTAATCATTCGATTATTGGTACGAAATTGGTTTTTCGCAATAAAGTAAATGAAGATGGTTCAGTTACACGCAACAAAGCTTGTCTAGTAGCTCAAGGATACAACCAAGAGGAAGGTATCGACTACGATGAGACGTATGCTCCTGTTGCAAGACTTGAATCCATTCGGATGCTTTGTGCATTTGCTTACTTTCAAAATTCTAAACTGTTTCAAATGGATGTTAAAAGTGCTTTCTTGAAAGGATTTATTAAGGAGGAAGTTTTTGTAAAACAATCCCCTGGTTTTGAAAATTATAAATTTTCCGAACATGTTTTCAAACTCAAGAAAGCGCTATATGGCCTCAAACAAGCCCCTAGAGCTTGGTATGAATGCCTAACCAATTTCTTGCTTGATAAAGGTTTTTCTAAAGGAAAAATTGACACTACACTCTTTATAGAATCTTTTAAAGAAACCATTCTTTTCGTGCAAATTTACGTTGATGAAATTATATTCGGTTCTACTGATGAAACTCTCTGTCAAGATTTTGTTAAGTGTATGCAGACCGAGTTTGAGATGAGCATGATGGAGGGAGCTCAATTACTTTCTTGGACTGCAAGTCAAACAAACATCAAATGAAACTTGTATCTGTCAGTCAAAGTATACAAGGGACATGCTGAAGAAATTTGACCTTGACAACGTCAAACCAATCGGCACTCCAATGGCTACTACAACCAAACCAGAACCAGATGAAAGCAGTAAACTTATTGATCAATATAAGTATCAAGGTTTGATTGGCAGTCTACTTTATTTAACTGCTAGTTGCCCTGATATTATGTTTAGCGTTTGTCTGTGTGCTAGATATCAAGCAAATCCTAAGGAATCACACATGTCCGCCGTTAAGCGTATCTTTCGTTACCTTAAGGGTACGGTTACAGTGGGCCTATGGTATCCCAAATCAACATCATTTGACCTCATTGGTTACTCTGATACTGATTTTGCCGGATGCAAGGTCTACCGTATAAGTACCAGCAGCACGTGTCATTTATTAGGAAAGGCTCTAGTCTCTTAATTTAGCAAGAAGCAGAATTCCGTCACATTATCCAGAACAGAAGCTGAATATATCGCAGCTGGTCGTTGTTGTGCTCAAATTCTGTAGATGAAGCAAACCCTTGAAGACTATAACTTATCTTTTATGCACATTCCTATTTTTGTGACAAAACTAGTGCTATAAATCTCACTAAGAACCCCATATGTCACTCACGCACGAAACAAATTAAAATTCGTTACCACTTTTTGCGTGATCACCAACATAATGGCATTATTAATTTAAAATTTATTGACACTGATCATCAGTTGGCCGATTTCTTTACAAAACCATTATCCGATGAGCAATTCAATGTTCTTTGTCATGAATTAGGAATTTTAGATGAAACGGTTGTACATTAAATTAGCCTGCGTAATTATCAATTATGTCTTGATTCTCTATGCTGACTTTTCTATGGGTACAAGCCGAAAGGGTCCTTCTGACAACAAGGTGTAAAAGCCTAAGCGACACGGTGCACTAGTCTTCGGACTACCGCTAGCTGGGATCCGGCCCCTGCAGCTACCCCATAGCAGCTTCATTATATTGATTTATGTATTAACTCCTTAGTTATTATATGGTTAATTTTTTATAGCCTGCCTCATTTGAAAATTCTAACTTCCAATCTTATTTTTATTCATATATTTGACCATTTATTCACATTTATTCTTCTTATCTTGTTTTCAATTTTCTGCTTGAAGTTCTGGCCCAAGGGACCAGAACTCGGGCCGAACTCTGCCCCCACACAGAGTTCGGGTCGAGTTCGACCTCCTTGTTCCAGAACCTCGGGACACTCTCAGCCTTTGATCTATTTTTGATCCAATGGCTCCTGTTTCACCCGACCAGCCGACCAAAGGGACATATATTCGGGATTGCCTCTCTCTCTTCCCTCCATTGTCTTCTTCTTACATCTCCACACATATTTCTTTCAAAACCTTAACCCTAAAATTCTCCATTCCTTGGGAAATCTCTCTCCAAACTCAAGGAAGTCACTCTTGGAGTTATTCTCCTCCATCTTAGGTGTCTTTTGTTAAGGTATATCTCTTTCTTTCTCTTCAATCTCAATTTTGTTTCATGGCACCTAGGTTGCTTGGTAGGGGTAAGAGACAAAGGAGAAGTATTGGTGAATCCTCTACTAATCCTAACCCAACCCCACAACCTAATCCTCTACCACAACCTATTCCTCATCCTCCTCCTAACATGATCCACCCTCTTTTTAATCCACCTCCACCCATCAATGCCGACACATACGATGACCGTATTTTTGTATCTTTAGATGCGTCTAACGCATGGTTTGCCGACTTTCGTCATCGTAGTGTCATTGCCGGACACCCTATTAAGTTTACAGTGTTCTCCGACTTCCTTCCTAATTTTCGTAACTTATGCCTCGATGAACTTGTTGCAACTCGTGAACCTATCTATGTCAATGTCATTCAAATGTTTTGTTGCAACATGACTTATGACCGCGACCGCTTCTATTCATGTGTCGCCGGTATAGACATATCTTTTGATGATTTTGAGTTAGCCGACCTTCTTGGTTTGCCCGACCCCAACACTTGGGAACGGCTTGATGATGCCCGGGACTTTATTTTCCCGGGTGAAACCACGTTGGAAAGTTTCAAGCATGATCTTTGTTCTCCAAATCCTTCTCCTCAAAAACTTATGGCTAAACATCTCAATAATTATTTTTATGAACTTCATCGTATTATATTTTCTTCGGTCTTGCCAAAAGCTGGATCGACAGATGAAGTTACTTATTTTAAGATTACTGCTCTTTTCTTTCTCCACTTTTGCGTCCCTTTTAACTTTTCTCGCACGATGATGGATTGGATGATTCGTGCTAGGCCTAAACCAAAATCTTTGGTTTATACCATATATCTTCCTTTGATTTTTCGTGCCTTTCATGTCCCATTGGATCAGTGTCAGTCCTTACCCCCTCCTGCCTTTCTGACCAAGACAAGGAGAACTATTGCTGCTGTAGCCTCTTCTGAGTCTGATGATGCTGAGGAGCCTGACTCTCCTGCACCCTTTGCTGCTCCCGATTCACCTGCTCCCGAGTCCACTGCTACACTGGACTCTATTCAGACCATACTTCGCGATCGCTTCCGTTTGGAGGACGCCCGCTGGGCTGAGATGGATGATCGCTGGACGCAGATGGACTACCGCACCACTCTGCAGATGAGTGCGCTCAGCAACTCCATCTACGACATTCAGTACTCCATGGCCTCACATTCGACGATGCCGATTCCGATGATGCGTGATCCGTCTCGCGACGGTTATCGCATTGACGATTCTTGGGTTCGTCGCTATCTTGATCCAACTTCTGTATTTGTGGATCCCCGTCGTACGGTTCTGATGGTGTGAGGCCTTCACATGCTCCTTGATGGATACGGCTATTTGTACTATCACTGATGATTAGGACTATTTTTATTTTGGCACTATGGTTCTTTTTGCTTATGTTTTTATGTTTTTAAACTCTATGGCTCAGTTTGCTATTAGTTAGTACTACTACTTGCATGTTCTCTTTCATTATGTGGATGGTAGTTTTATTACTTCTCTATTTTTGTCTCCATTTTTGCTGATTGTCGAAAGGGGGAGAACCATTGATATTTGTCTTAGTACTATGAGTTGTGCACCATTTCTATCTGTATTAGCACTATGAATTGTGTATACTTGGATATGTATATTTTGGGTGAGTATGTACAGGAAATATCAGTTTACGGAGGAGTACGGTTGTTCAAGTACGGGGGAGCCATAATGTGTCCAGGTATGAATATTGAGACATACAAATATCATGTTTTGTCAATTATCAAAATAGGGGAGATTGTTGACCAAAACAGGATCACAGTCGACCTAATCTTGAAAATTAACAAAACAATATTTGTCATAGTCAATTTGACACATCGAGCTCGAAATCAATCTACTCAGCTCATTGGTTCAAGATCACAGCTGCTTGAAGATTTACTATTCTGTGTACACTGGAGTCTGTATTTTTTATTGTTTTTGAGTATAGGATGATGTACGTTGGGTCATACTGAGCAACGTTGGGCTAAACGTAGCTTTATAGGTTTACTTAGCCCAAATCCCAATCAACCCAATCATTCAAAAGCCCACTTAGAACATTCTGTCCATAGGAGACAGAGTTCGGGCCTGCCTCCACACAGAGTTCGGTCCGAACTCTGCCCCCTAAATTACAGGATGCTAATTTTTAGGTCTTGATCACTACTAGTTGTCCAACGGCCAAAAATTTGAATTATACATACCGAATTCTGGCCGAATTCTGCCTACCCCGAACCCTATAAATAGGCCTTGGTTTCTCTTATTTAAAACCATCCAATCTTCTCTTCTTCTTCTTCTCTTACATAGTCTACATATTAAAGAGCCTTACCTTCCCATCTACTTAGCATTCAAACTTCGCAACCGTCCAAGTTGCTCGGTATGATCCAGCTAGAAGTTTGAAGTGCAAGAAGTTATAAGTCACTTGAAAAAGTCCATGTTTCGCCAAAGCGATCATTGAAAGAAGTTTGGCGTGCTCTTCTGTGAAAACGCACGTGGTTGTAACCCTATTTCACAAATAGTGGATTTCAATCCTGAGCTAGAGTTCTCAGGCCTGGACTAGTCCTCCATGAGAGAAACTAGGTTTAAAATCTTGTTGTGTTGTCCTTGCTCTCTACTCTTTATTTTCGTATTTCTTTTACTCTGATTATTTAGTTGGTGAAGAGAGTTTAAGTTTTTAATTGGTCATTTTTGTTATAAACTCTATTCATCCCCCTCTAGAGTTGCCTACATGTACTTCACCAACGAGAACTATCTGGAGAGTCTGCCAAAGAAGATAAAATTCATGCCAGACCATCCAGAGACACTTATTATAGGTGATGTATCCAAGGGAGTAGGTACGCGTTCTTTTACTAAAGAAATAATAGCGAACGTAGCTTTGATTTCTCAAGTAGAACCTACGTCAGTAGCAGATACTTTTTTGGATGAATTTTGGATTGATGCCATGCAAGAGGAACTTAATCAATTTGAGAGAAACCAAGTTTAGGAACTTGTTCCTAAACCTATTGGTCAATCGATAATCGATACCTAATGGGTATTCCTAAATAAACTAAGGATGGACAAGTTCTACGCAACAAAGCACGTCTAGTGGCACAAGGTTATAATCAAGAAGAAGAAATAAATTATGACAAGACATGCTTGTCATGCCCCAGTTCCAAAATATACAGGAAGTTGAGACGTGAGCATGCCAGCTAATACAATCTATGATAAGTTCCCAATTTAATGGACTTATCCCTAGACGTACTACGCTGTCAAGGGTACTAAAAGTAACTGATCATCTATATCTCAATCTGCAGTAATGAAGCGAATATCAAGAATGAACATAATATATTAAAGTTGGCCATCCAATAATATACATGTTCGAGCAAGCTCGAGAATGGAATAAGCTTGCAAATAATAGGCTACATAGCAACATGAATCAAATAAAGATAAAATATATACAGGAAAGAGTAAATGAAATACCAGAGAACACATATATGTATACCCGAAATATCAGTGAATCATACAGCACCTGCCCAGCTACTCTGTACTAACTGCTTAGCAAATACCTGGAGAGATCACCAGGTCCTTAGTGGAACGTAACAAGATACATAAATACATGCTATATTATGAGCTAAAAATGAACAACCTGAATCATAACCCAGTCCAATATCCAGTCATCAATCAGTAAATCATATCCTGACAAATCATGAACAATGGATGGCATACCAGCCCATGATAAGTCACTGTCCCATGATGTCACGACCCGCAACCACTGTGAGGGTACGAATAAGTAACAGCGTCCAGCCTACGCCGTAGTGTCGGCAGTAGAACACTGTTCTAAGTCTCTAACTAACCATCAACTCATGCAGTATATAATGTACTCATCATGATGAACTTCGAATGGAGGACAAGTATAAGATATTGTTACTCAATCACAGTCTAAACACGATAAGGTAACACAGAAGAATAAATAAGAAATAGAAAGACAACTACTATAATAATAACAAAATCTCAACAATCTCAAATACTATACAAGTCTCAAATCAAATACAACAAGTTCTATACAAAAACAGATGCAAGTCTACTAAATTAAATCCTGATCACTCCTGAGTGTCGGAGCCAAAGGTAGCCATCCCGTCTCCGGGTCCATAATATATAGGGCATGTATCCTCAGCGCAAGTATCTGTAATATTTTCAACAGGTTCAGTCAGGATAGGAACGAGCACATCTCATCTAGAGAACCCAAGTAAATGGCAGAGAACTATAAAGCAGTTATAGACAGTTGTATTGATGAACATGGCAGTTTATATTCAGGTGATGATATAGAGAGACAGATAAAGTATAAGGAAAGTAAGGTAACTAAAACAAGAGAAGAATCATGGCAATAAAGACTGTAAAATAGAATCTAGTTGAACTAGAGTAATATGGTACAAGTCCAGACAGTAAATGTAAACAAGTGTAAAACCAAGTAAGTCCAGACAACATGAATCTGATACCAGGTGATTCTAGTACAAGATGAGTCCAGTATAAGATGGTTCCAGTCAGTGATCAAGGATTCCAGGGTGAGTCCAGACTATACTCTAACAGTGTGTTTTAAAATATCGAGATCGACATGTAAACGACTATAGATAATCCGGCACATCACACACTCGGCCGGGTGTGCGATGGCTATCATTCCAGTTTGATTCCAGCATGTGGGGTGATTCCAGAATTAGGGTATGTCTAGATGTCTCACTCAAGTATTTTCCCTCCCATCAAGTACAAGTGAATCCAGAATACGACACAAGAATCGAGATGAGTCCAGCCAATAGGATGATACCAGCAAGTGATTCCAGGGTGATACCAGTAGGTGATTCCAGTAATAGAAGCCAGACATAACGATACCAGTAATAAAGGCCAGACAATATGGTATGTGTGTCGCATACATGAATCCAGAATATCCTTACGTGTGGTAACAGAGAATCAAATACAACTAACTAGAACTAAAGTACAGTAATTGACAAGTAAATGAGAGAACTATCAGAGAATGTACTCGCCTGATACTCTGAAAGAGTAGTGTAATATCAGATGTCTGTACCAGAGTCACAATGTCCTAAACAGAGTAATATGGGTTATGACATGTTCAATACAAGGAAAATAAAAGCTACAATACAAACTACATGATTTCTAGGTCAAACTAGGTCAAAGTCAACTCTAAGTCAAACCTGATCAACTGTCTAGGTCAAACTAGGTCCAAGTCAAACTTGGTCAACTCTGGGTCAACCCAAGTCAACATCTAGTCAAACTAGGTCAATCCTAGTCCAACAAGTCTTACTAGGCCTAACCAAGTCTAGACTAACAACCAAGCACCATCACAGAGTTACAAATCAACACACATTATATATATATATATATATATATATATATATATATATATATATATATATATATATATATATATATATATATCATATATATACATAGACATGGGTTAAAATCCCATAGATATATTATGTATACATGTTAATATTTTATATTACCAACTTGTATTCCTATATTACATGTATACATTCACATCATGCATACTTGTATTACCTACATGCATACATGTTTACAATGCATATAATTAGATATAATGCATATACATTACATTATGTATCCTACATGCATATTGCATATACTATCCACACATTGCATAATATATACTAGATTATATACATACATCATTCATACATTCAATATTGCATTTTAAATTAACATACATGTATCATATAGAGTGAAGGAGTGGGCTAGATTGTATGTATATGTGTGTGTGTGTGGTCTGAATTTAGAAAAGGGGGTCAAGTGAAATCGATGGGTGTATCTCAGGTTTTGCTTTCAGTTCAAAACAGTGCAATGTGTCTCATGCTTGTGTGTGAAGATGTGTGTGTGTCTTGGTGAGGGAGTGAATGTCCATACCATTCTCAGTTTAAGAATCAATGTGTGTGTGTATGAGCATGTGATTCAATGTGTGCCAAAGTGTGTATTCATGAGTGTTATTTCACAGAAATCAGGTTCACAAGACTGTGTGTGATACATGGATATAAATCAGTACAATATGCGTGTAACCTGGAATTAGTAAACATCAGTGGATAGGTTATTTGGAAATCAGTAAGGGAGTGTATGTGATATGAGTGTGAGTGAACATTGGTATCAATTATCAGGAAGCAGAAAAATAGTTCAGCATCTCAGTTTTGGTAATGTGAAATGTGGACTAAAATCACTCTAAACCAACAGAACAATCTAACACATACTAACTAAATGGCCTATGGCTAAGTGAGATGAGTCAAAGGCCAACTTTGATACACTCTCCATTCTCTTGATACCCTAATATCCTAACCATGTATACTAACTAACAATCCGTACACTAAACTAAACCCATGGCCAAGGCCATCTGTACAGAGTCAAGACTGAATACTCACCTCTTGATACACAACCACTTGTCTGATACATAACCTATAATCTAACTGATTTAAACATGACCCCAACCCACTAACCTCTGCTATAGAGCAGACAAACTCTAAGTCATCCCCTCACAGCTATTCGAACACAATAAGTGAAACCAAATCAGCACAGGAAAGCTATTCAAACACAACAAGTGAAACCCAAATCAGCACAGGAATTGGAAGGGGGTCGAGTGTGTGTGACATGGTTTAGTGCACTAGGTTCACAAATTTTAGGTTAAAATCGTGTGTGTCAATACAACCTAGGCTATAGGTAACCCTGTGTACCTCTGTGTGTGTGGGTGTCAATGTAGGTAGTAGTGAAGAATGTGTGTGCAAACACAACCCATGTAAGCTCATCTCAGAGGACCACAACCCAGAAAATGCAAGAAAACTCAATAAAGTTCAGCCTTTAGTATCTCAGTTACTAGTTTAGGATTTCAGGAAATTAGAAAAAAATACGAACACCAAAACCAAACAATTTGCCATAAAACGAACCCTAAACCATAGCAATTAGGATTAACTAGCTAACAGTATATTAAACATCAGTTAACAATAGGAGTTTAGCATTTAAAAATGAATTAAACATCATTAGTGAACTCTGAAAATTGTACTGAACTGAACCTTATCAGAACATATTCAAAAAACCTAATTTCACATTCAAAAACAAGAAAACTCCAAATCAATGGTTGACATAGGTGTGCGAATATGACAAGGTGTTATACAAGTCGATTTGTGTCCACAAAAGTTGACACGATGTGTCCAGAATGCGAATCATACAGTATTTCAAAAATCAGCACAGGCAGCCTCGTGCGTGCTGTCGAGCCTTCGTGGGCTCACATAGAGCTCGAGGTGGGTCGAGCTTATGCATATGGGTTTGCCCATAGTAGGGCTAGGAATCCCATACCCTGACCTGGGTCGAGCTCGTGTCGTGTCCAAGTTAAAACCCCGTATCAGTGAACGGCTGTGCGCGTGTGTTTGTGTTTGAAATTTCAGTGCGGGTCGATTTTCTCTCAAACCACTCGATAAAATCGTTTCAAATTTTGTGTGTGTTGTGTCAGTCACTAGGCCCCCGTATCCACCAAAAATTAGGACCTGAGTCGCCGTTTCGTATCCTGTGTCGACCCCGAGCAGCAGGGCAGCACACCAGAGCCTCGTACGTGCGTGTGTGTCTAAATTTGGACACAAAAACCAACCAAAAATATGCTCAGTCACATATATACATAATCTACATATGATTAGCTACCCAAATATATAATTTGTTTTGAAAACCAAGAACAAAAAGTCCTAAGAGGTATTTCGTCGAACACCAATGTACATACATTGATACGTGTCCGATACGGACACCAAACGAACACGAAATCCACCCAAGTTCTAGGGACAGCTAGGGGACACCTAGATCTAGCCTAATATGCAAAAAAATTGGAATAATAATAAAATTTAAGGGATTTTACCTATAGGTGCAAATAGCAAGAAAACCCCCAAAATGAAGTGTTCCTCCTAGCTAGCTCAGATCTCCAAATTGTTCAAAATCTGGGATTACTCTCCACCAACAGTAAATAAACAATAATTAGATCCTAATGTAAAATACTAGAGTTAAAAAGGAGTTGAAATGAATTTATTAGGATTTTAGGGAAATAAGGAATTACCTTTCCTTCAAAAATCTATGTCAAGCACAAAAGAGGCAAGAACAAATGGAAGAGGCATTAAATAGGGGTGGAAAACCCTAGTTTGGCTATTATGGGTGGGTTTGTTTGGGTTTGGGCTTAAGTCATGGGCCTATGGCTCAATTACATAAGTCATGAATTGGAAAAATCACAAGTCATTGAGTTAAGTCATAAATCATGAACCATTTCACTTAAACTTAATCTTCCTATTTCAAAACTAATTTCTAATGTCTAAAATAGGTTAACTTAAGTTACACTAGGGTCACCATACTAGGGTTAGCTTGTAGGCTAATCTACAAGGTCTCAACTAGTCAAAGTTAAAATCACAAGCCATGACTTAAAACAGTTTTAAATTGATTAAAAATCACCAAAAATCATAATGTGATATAAATACAAATAAATATTAATTATAATTAAAAAGTTCAAAATTACCCTCATTTTAGAAACTGGGTGTTACACATGATACGATTCGATGTGGGTACACGAACTAACCATTCCATTTAAGTGCATGTTGAAGAGAACTTTTGAGCGTATGGGTAGGTGAATAGGGATTTGCGTCAAAACATAGGCTGACGTCGAATCACGAGCCAATTATTGTACACATAATAGCGTACCTCCCGACCGTACCTAGCGTGCAGCTAGTGGTCGCTGTCGGATATACAAACTTGTAACTACATACCCCTACCTGGGCCACCCTGAGGCTGAAAAATATATCTGGTTGTCCCATACAACTACTGATAGTCTTCTCCGCCCATGAACTGTGCAAATCATATCCACGACTCAGACAATCCGTATCTTAATGCGAGTTGGAAGAACAGGTAGGAACTCTAGAAGGGGTGAATAGAGTTTATGACAATAATAGCCAAATAAAAATTAAACTCTTTTCACCAACAGTAAATAATCAGAGTAAATGTGGAAATATATAGTTCAAGAGAGCATACAGAAACACAGCTAATTTTAACCTGGTTTCCCTCGTGTAGGACTAGTCCAGGCCCGAGAACTCTAGCTCAGGATTAAATCTACTATTTGTGAAATAGTAGTTATACCCCGTGCCTTTCTTCAAAAGAGCACGTCAACTTCTTACAAAGATCGTTGTGGCGATGCTTGGAATTTTTTAAGCAATTTTCTTGACTCTTGCACAAACTCCTAACTGAATAGCACTGAGCACTTTAAGGCTTAGGAAGCTTGTGGCTAGTAGATAAGAAGGTTAAGGTTTGTATGAGGCTTTGTAGAGAAGAGAAGAGAAGATTGGATGATTGAAAATGAGAGAATTCAAGGCCTATTTATACTAGTTAGGATAGGCAGAATTCGGCCAGAATTTTGTGTCAAGAATTCAAATTTTTGGCTGTTGGACAACTAGCATACAACAAATCCTAAAAATTAGGGTCATGTAATTTAGGGGACAGAGTTCGGCTCGAACTCTGTGTGTAGGCAGAGTTCGGCCCGAACTCTGTCTCCAGAGGACAGAGTTGCTCAAATGGGTTTGTGGGCTAGTTTGGTTTTGTGGAGCTTTTGGTTTGTGGTTTGGAAATAGGTATAGGCCCAAACTACTCAGTGCGACTCAGTTTACATTTAACTAGACTCAAATAAATGTAAAAAAATAGACTCAAAAATTGAGTACGCTGCAGGAGAGAGTCGATGTCCGTCTTGCACTGAGTTCTGTTTCGATGTGTCATATTGAATTATGACAAGTATCATATTATCAATTTTATCAATATTTGGTTGACTGTGATTTTGTGTCAACAATCTCCTCCATATTGATAATTTACAAAATGATATTTGTATATTCAATGTTCATACCTGGGCACATGCATAGAAGCAATAGCTCCCCTGCAATTAGTGCATAGAAGCAATAGCTATAGCTCTCCCGTAAACATTGCTTCTCTGGAAGCCAATGTTCCTGTTTCCTGATAAACATAATCTCTACCAAAACATAGCTGACACAGATAGATAATATGATGTGAATATCGAATATCAAATAATTCTCTCCCTTTTGTCATTTAGCAAACTTTAACTAACAAAAATTTGTAAATGAAAGTAACTGGAAAACACACCAAAGTAATAAAAGTAACTGCATAGAGAGTATGAAGAGTCACATAACATAGAGTGAACTAATACAATAAAAGCAACTACATAAAATAGAAGCCCATAATGCAGAAAAAACTAAAACATAAGATCCTCAGCAGTAGCAGCAGGTAAGAGACCACATCCATCATGGAGTTCAAGATGGTCCATCGCCGTCAGAAGTATCAGTATCCGAATGTCGAGGATCCACGAAAGTCGTATCCGAATCCAAATAGCACATAACCCAAGGGTCATCGATACGGTATCCGTCATGAGAAGGATCCCGCTCCAAAGGAAGTGGCATAGAAGGATGCTGAGACATAGTGTACCGGATGTCATGCAGTGAGTTGCTGATGGCACTCATCTACAAGGTGGTACAATAGTCGAGCTGGGTCCAGCGATCGTACTCTGACATAAAACGATCACGAAGCATAGTCTGAATAGACTCAAGAGTAGCATAAGGAGTGGGCGCATGCTACCCAAGAGCAGGTGTATCATTCTGAGCATCAGAGTGCTCGTACTCAGCAGGAGATCCGACAGCTGCCTGAAGCCGCTTTGCCTTAGATAGGAAGGCAAGGGCTGGAAGGAATTGGCACTCATCAAGAGGGACATGAAAGGCACGAAAATCCATAGGTAGATAGAGAGCATAGACCAATGATCGTGGCCTCTTGCTTGTATTGATCATCCAGTCCATCATGGTACGTGAAAGATTGAACGGGACATGGAAGTGAAGGTGATACAAAACAAAAATCTCAAAATACGAAACCTCATCAGTCGATCTCGTCTTGGGCAGGATCGTGGAAAAGACAATATGATGAAGCTCGTAGAAATAGGGGTTTAGGAATTTTGCAAGTAACTTGCGTGGACGTGTGTTCGGGGTACACAAATCGTCCTTAAAACTCTCAAGGGAAGACCCATCGGGGAATTGAAACTTGCGTGCATCGACAAGCTTCTCCCATGACTTGGGTTCCGGAATCTCGAGATATTTCGCAAGTTCAAAGTCATCGAATGAGATGTCAATTCTAGCAACACAAGAATATAAACGTGTGTCATCAAAAGTGAGATTGCAATAAAATATTTGAATTGCATTCAAGTAGATAAGCGAATTGGTAGACACTAATTCATCAAGACATAAATCATGAAATAATGAATCATAACGAAAAAAGATAGTGAAGTTGATGGGATGGCCCGCGCACACGGGGCGTGATCGAAAATTATTGAACCATTCGTTTGAGGCTTCCAATGACACAAAAATTCGATCATCAAACTTGGTAGATTGAAAAGAGGGTGAATAGGTTGATCATCACGAGAAAGGGGGATTCGAAGAGGATGCTCCCTCAGTTCTAATCCTCTTTCCTCTACCTAGGTGCCATAAACAATGAAGACAAATATGTAATTGAGATGGAGAAAAAGGAGAAATTATACCTCAATAAAATAGTGGAAGATGCAAGAGAATGATGCAAGAAGTCTTCTCTTTGAATTTGGAGAATAAATTCTTACAAGAAAGAGAAAACTAGGGTTAGGGTTTGAAGAGGAAGGGTTTGGAGAAGTTTTGGAGGAGGCAATGGAGAAGAAAGACAGGGAGAACCCGTTTTTAAGAAGGGGTTCGAATGGTCGGGTAAAATTTAGACCCTTGGATGAAACATAGATCAGCGGCTGAGCCCGACTGAAGTTCTGGAATGAACATACCGAATTTGGCCCGAACTCTGTGTTAGGCAGAGTTTGGCCCAAATTCCATATTCTGGGACCAGAACTGAAGCCAGGCTGAAATAAGGTTGAAAACAATGCTTAGTTTAAAGAATAAAAGGAGAGAAATGAAATATTAGAATTTTTAAAAATTAGAAATCTAAGTAGAAGATTTCAAAATAAAAGCTGAATCAAATGAATGAAAATGAAGTTCGAAAATATGAATTTAGCAAGTTATAAATAAAATTATACCATGTAATAAACAAGGAGTTATGACACAATTCAGTATGGTGAAACTGCCATGGGGTAGCTGCAGGGGCCGGATCCCAGCTAGCGGTAGTTCGAAGACTAGTGCATCGTGTCGCTTAGGCTTTTATGCCTTGTTGTCAGAAGGACCTTTCGGCTTGTACCCATAGCAAATTCATCATAAAGAACCAAGACATAATCGATATTTACGCAGGTCACTTTAATGAATAACCGTTTCATCCAAAATTTCTAGTTTACTACAAAGAAAGTTGAAACGCTCTTCGGATAGTGGTTTTGTAAAGAAATCTGCCAGGTGATGATCAGTTTCAATAAATTCTAAGTTTATAGTGCCATTCTGTTGGTGATTACGCAAAAAGTGGTGACGAATTTCAATATATTTCGTGTGTGAGTGACATATAGGGTTCTTAGTAAGGTTGATAGCACTAGTGTTATCACAGAATATAGGAATGTGCATAAAAGATAGGCTGTAGTCTGCAAGGGTTTGCTTCATCCATATAATTTGTGCACAACAACGACTAGTTACGATATATTCAGCTTCTGTTGTGGATAGTACGACAAAATTCTGCTTCTTACTAAACCAAGAGACTAGAGCCTTGCCTAATAAGTGACACGTGCCGTTTGTACTTTTACGGTCGACTTTGCATCCTGCAAAATCAACATCCGAATAACCAATAAGGTCAAAGGATGTGGATTTGGGATACCATATGCCTACTGTAACAGTACCTTTAAGGTATCGAAAGATACGCTTAACGGCGAACATGTGTGATTCCTTAGGACTAGCTTGATAGCGAGCACACAGACAAATACTAAACATGATATCGGGACGACTAGCAGTTAAATAGAGTAAAATACCAATCATACCTCGATACTTACGTTGGTCAACAAGTTTGCCGCTTTCATCAGGTTCCAGCTTGGTCATAGTAGCCATAGGGGTGCTGATTGTTTGACGTTGTCAAGATCAAACTTCTTCAACATATCCTTTATGTATTTTGACTGGCTGATGAAAGTTCCTTGCGAAGTTTGTTTGACTTGCAATCCAAGAAAGTAGGAGAGCTCCCCCATCATGCTCATCTCAAATTCATTCTGTATACACTTAGCGAAATCTTGGTATAGATTTTTATTAGTAGAACCGATATGATATCATCAACATAAATTTGTACTAAAAGAATAGTGTTTTGAAAACTTATGATAAACAGTGTAGTGTTAATCTTCATTTTTGAAAAACCTTTATCTAGCAAGAAATTGCTTAGGCGTTCATACCAAGCTCTGGGGGCTTGTTTGAGGCCATATAGCACTTTCTTGAGTTTGAAAACATGGTCGAAAAATTTATAATTTTCAAAACCAGGAGTTGTTTTAAAAAACTTCCTCCTTAATAAAACCATTCAGAAAAGCACTTTTGACATCCATTTGGAAAAGTTTAAAATTCTGAATGTTTGCAAAGACATAAAGCATCCGAATGGATTCCAGTCTTGCAATAGGAGCATAGGTCTCATCGTAGTCGATACCTTCCTCTTGGTTGTATCCATGAGCTACTAGACGAGCTTTGTTGTGAGTGACTGAACCATCTTAATTTACTTTGTTACGAAAAACCTATTTAGTACGAATGATCGAATAGTTAGCTGGTTTAGGAACAAAGTTCCCAAACCTGGCTTCTTTCAAATTGGTTGAGTTTTCTTGCATAGCTGAAATCCAAAACTTTGTAGGACCGATTGTAGAAACAAGTTGTAAAGCGCAATACTCTAGAGGGGGTGAATAGAGTAGGCAGCAGAAATTAACTATTTAAAAATGTTAGAAACAAGATGACAAATAATATATCACATATATGTAAATGAAAAGCAGAGAGTAGAGAGCAAACGCAAACACAAGGATGTATACTGGTTTTCCTCTTGTGAGCACTAGTCCAGTCGGAAGAACTCTAGCTTCCAGTTGAATCCACTATGGAAAATTACCATAAGTTTTCATCCGAAGTTCTTGCAACTTCTACAATACGAGCTTTGATCCGAAGTACTCGACCAACTTTAATTATGAAGTGTCTACCTTCAATCAAGCCTCTGATTACAATCGCTCTGAAGCTTCTAGACCGTACCGTACTGGCAAATCGACTAGAGGATTGTAACTGGCTTGGGATTTGAAAATGGATAGCTCAGAACACTTTGGAAGAAGTAGAAGGCTTATAGAAAAGAGATATGAAAGTGAATTGGTGTATGAGTGAATTGGAATGATCTAAATACTTCTATATTTATAGTTATTCCAAAGGCAGAATTCTGACAGAATTCGGACAGAATTCGGGCAGAACTCTATGAGAAAATCTCGTTGGGATCCATATCTGCAGGAAGATCAAGTTCAAAAAGCAACGTTCACTAACCGAACTCTGGCCGAATTCGGGCCGAGTTCTACTAGGGTTCTGTTAGGGTTTTGCAAATTAGTTTTTGGGCTTTTTGAAAAGTCAAACAGTTAGGAAGTAGTTTGGGCTTTTGTAAGTGGGCTAGTTTTCAAAATGAATGGGTATTTTGAAAACGTTTCTTGGGTAGCCTATTTGTCAGTACGATGCAGTGTACATCGTATTCCTAGACTCAATAAATATAAAAAATTATATTGATAAAATAGGAAAACCAAGAGCCCTTTGATGACACCTTTCTTCAAATATTTGAGCAGACTTGAAGACGCCTTTTTTCTTGACGGCAATCGTCTAAAGATAAACAAATATGGAAACGCCGTCTTTGGTCTATCAATAATTCTCTATTGCATATGTCCTGGTTTGACAAAGCATGATCATGCTTACTGTATGTCTATAAGAACATGTTAGACGAACAAAACAATATGATACAAGCATAGCAATATTGATATAGAACATTTAGGACAATGCTAACATTAGGACAATGCTAAGTTTAAGTAGAAACATGATAGTGATTACGTGAATATTAGTAACGTCGTTATGTTAAACTTAATTGATTAGGTATATTCAAAAACATGATATAATCATTGGGCTAACAAACTCATCATTAAAAGCTTCTAAAATAGTTTTAGGCTCAATTTGTAAAATAAAAGAAGTGCTAGCAATGGAGTCTCTTAACGATGATCGAGTACTTACTCCGCGTGATACCTCACATATTACCAAGTTTTTTGGGTGTGATGGCTTGAATACGAACTTCTTCGACAAGCTCTCCAGAGAGTTGGTTTCAGGGGGTGGTATTAATTGGCATAGAAGTTGATGGCTCAACATCATCGTCGAAAATAGCTGCTGCAAGTGTTTATGGAATGAAATGAAGATTTGGTTGCCTTATTCAGTTCACATTCGGTACATACCGTGTACATATTGAATGTGATGTCGGGCAAACCTCTTACTAGCTTCTTTGTCGATAGCCTGGATATAGTATCCATATTGGCATAAACAAGACGCTGGTGCCACAATAATCTCTCATCCTTGTGGGCGTAGAGGTATCTTCCTGCACTGTTAGTATTTCTAGATAGATAAAAAATATAAATATTATCCTCTCTTATCCCTTCAAAAGTAATATCCCCCGTTGACCTATCATAAATATAGCATTTATTTTATCCAAAGTTAATATCATATCCATGATCAGCAAGGTGACTTATGCTGAGCAGGTTTGCTTTAACTCGGTCACTAGGCAGACATCCTTTATTACAGGAGAAGGAGGTTAACCAATAGTACCATTACCTATGATGTAGCCCTTTAAATTATTACCGAAGGATACATAGCCTTCCCTCTTCAGCGATAGTGATGCAAAAAGATTTGCGTCTCCCGTCATATGTCGCGAGCATCCACTATCGAGAATCCACTTGCTTTTTGTTGAGGGAGGAAGGTCCACCTACATTATGAGTAGATGTGACCTTTGGTACCCAAGTTCTTGTGGGTCCTGAAATGTTAGTCTTCGGTACCCATGCATATAGATTGATATTAATTAATTTTCTAATTCTATACTGTGGTGAGATATGATCATGTAATCCACAGTATGTACAAGTAGCATGCCATTTGTGTTGGGAGCAGGTTGATAGTGATGTCTATATGCAGCATGGTGATAGTTGTGTAGAATAGCAGAATAGTGACTAAATGTAGTAGCAGGATGATAATTATGTCTATGTGCAGCATGGTGATAGTTAGCAGTATAGTTACTATGTGTAGCAACAGAGTGATAGTTATGAGAATAATGTCTATGTGTATGTGGTTTATGTGCTGTATGGGAGTACGTGTATATGTAAGCATATTTGCGTGCTGTATGAGGGTGACGTATTTTACTATTATGAGTGGTCTTGTGTTTTGTGTGATTGGGTTTGAGGTTGAGCAACCTGTTTTCCCAATCGAATCTCTAGTTTCTTAGAGGCAACATGCAGTTCATTATACTTAGCATTTAGACCATCAATCTTAGCAATAGAGATCTTGTGTTTGTTCTTTTCTTCAGCAAGCTCATTATTGAGTGCTGTGATCTCATGTGTTTGCTTTTCAATAAGTGTTTTGGTATCATGTAGGCTTAACTTAAGCTTGGATACCTCATTAGTGACTTCCGTGGGTGGAGTGTCTCTAACATTATCAAGCAATGAAGAAAGATTTTGAATCTCTATTTCATAGCTTTTGATTTTCTCCCTAGCAAGCTTATATTTACTAATGACTTTCTTGTGGTCATTTAGTAAATCATTAAACGCATCGCCAAGTTCATCAAAAGTAAAGTCATCGAGAGTTTTGCTAGTTACCTTTTCGGATGTCGCCATTAGGCAGACATTAGCGGTGTCTTAAGGAGAGTCATTTTCTTCCTCGGAATCACTTGCTTCACTTTCATGCCAAATGCTAGTATTGGCATACTTTCTTGAGGAAGGCTTCTTGTAGGACTTCTCATATCTGTTGCCTTTCTTTGCGAAGGGACAGTCCTTTCGAACGTGTCCAGTCTTCTTGCAGCCGTAGCACGTTGGTTCTTCCTCGTAATCTTCTTGTTGTTCCTTCTTCCTTCGATTGAAATGAAGAAACTTCTTGAAGTTGCGGACTAGAAGATCTTGATCATCACCATCAGAATTATCATTGTCAGTATCTTCAGGATCAGCCCTTCGACGATAAGCTTTTAGGGCAATTTTTTTTGCCTTTGCAGGTTCGTTAAAATCTTTGAGGTCGAGCTCGTGGGTCATCATCTTTCCCATCAAAGTTTTCATAGACATTGTGGTGAGATCATTGCCTTCTATGATGGCTGTTACCTTAGGGTTCCAAATCTTTGGTAGCCCTATAAGTAACTTGCGGATCTTCTCATGATTTGCATATTGTTTGCCAAGAGATCACAGAGGGTTGATGACATCAAGGAACCTTGTAAATATTTGGGTGATCGTCTCATTAGGCTTCATCTTGAACGCCTCGTATTCTTCAGTAAGACGACTTATTTTTGATTACTTTACGTGAGTGGTTCCATCATGCTTTGCTTCTAGAAGCCTCCATACTTCGTGCGAGGTGGTGCATGTCGAGACCCTATTAAATTTATTCATGTCTTTTGCACAAAAGAGAGCATTAATACCTCTATCATCTAGACTCGCTTGTTTCTTTTCCTCGTCAGAATATTTGTCGTTGAGTTTCTCGATGAGATCTCCATCGATAACTATTCCGGCAGGCTTTTTGTAACCATTGGTGATAATCGTCCACAGGTCGAAGTCTAGAGACTTGAGATAGAAACTCATCCTAATTTTCTAATAGGTGTAGTTGGTTCCATCAAATAGGGGTGGCCTATGAGTGGACTGCCCTTCACCATGGTTGGAAAACATAGGTTGTGTGGTTGCCATGGATCAGCTCTAGGATGTTAGTTCTTGTAAAGAGAACAGAGCTCTGATACCAATTGAAGAACAGGTAGGCAACTCTAGAGGGGGGTGAATAGAGTTTATGACAATAATAGCCAAATAAAAATTAAACACTTTTTACCAACAGTAAATAATCAGAGTAAATGCGGAAATATAAAGTTTAAGAAAGCATACACAAACACAGCCGATTTTAACCAGTTTTCCCTCGTGGAGGACTAGTTCAGGCCCGAGAACTCTAGCTCAGGATTAAATCCACTATTTATGAAATAGTATTTACACCCCGTGCCTTTTATTCAGAAGAGCACGTCAACTTCTTACAAAGATCGCTGTGGCGATGCTTGGAATTTTGCAAGCAATTTTCTTGACTCTTGTACAAACTCCTAACTGAATAGCACTGAGCACTTTGAGGCTTAGGAAGCTTGTGGCTAGTAGATGAGAAGGTTAAGGCTTGTATGAGGCTTTATAGAGAAAAGAAGAGAAGATTGGATGATTGAAAAATGAGAGAATTCAAGGCCTATTTATACTAGTTGGGATAGGCATAATTCGGCCAGAATTCTGTGTCAAGAATTCAAATTTTTGGCCGTTGGACAACTAGCATACAGCAAACCCTAAAAAGTAGGGTCCTATAATTTAGGGGACAGAGTTCGGCCCGAACTCTGTGTGGAGGCAGAGTTCGGCCCGAACACTATCTCCAGAGGACAGAGTTGCTCAAATGGGCTTTGTGGGCTAGTTTGGTTTGGTGGAGCTTTTGGTTTGTGGTTTGGAAATAGGTATAGGCCCAAACTACTCAGTGTGACTCAGTTTACATTTAACTAGACTCAAATAAATATAAAAATACAGACTCAAAAACTGACTACGCTGTAGGAGAGAGCCGACGTCCGTCTTGCACTGAGTTCTATTTCGATGTGTTATATTGAATTATGACAAGTATCATATTGTCAATTTTATCAATATTTGGTTGACTGTGATTTTGTGTCAACAGAGTCTCTAACCTAGACACCAATATAACTCTATATATACCGACACACGAATCGCTCGCACCGATGATCAATCAAATGCGTAAGCTCGTGCCAACACAATGAATCCTCACTCACAGTGCCGTATAATGTCTCGTGACCAGTCATAGAAGTTATTCAGGATAACTTCACCATTCCGGGTATGTCTACTAATTGTACGTCACACGCACGCACCCATAACATTGATACCAAAATTGATAGCACCCAAATCATCCTTGGACACACAATACCAGTATCACCAACTAACAACCCAAGAATAGATACGAATAGCGTAAATAAAACAAGTATGGCAAAGTATCTTGCCTGGGGTGAAGCCGTGAGCCAATGATGTCTTGCAAGCGAATAATCAAGTCCAAGAAAGGTAACAACATAGGCGTCTTCATGAACGTCTTCGGATGCTGAAACAAATATCACCAACGTTCCCGGAATAAAGAAAATAGCTAAGATAGACTTCCATAATTTTAATTCTGGATACGGGTAAAATAGAAATTTTTGGTCAAATGTGGTTCATCTTTGGACCCACTTGCATCAAAATTCGTGTCAGGATCAAAGCCATCAAAATCTGGAAAATTATATGTCCATGAGTCTAGAATGACGATATGAACCCAAAGGTATATTCGAAATTGGATTCTGATGAGCCGATCTCAAAATGACCCGTTGACTCGGACTGTAGGACCCAATTTGTACCGAAATGTGTGCCGAGACCAAAGTCCACTAATTCTAGCAAACTATATATCAACGAGTCCAGAATGACAATATAAACCCAACAGAATATCCGAAATTGGATTCCGATGAGCCGATCTCAAAATAACCCGTTGACCTAGAATGTAGGACCCAATTTGCACCGAAATACGTGCCGGGGCCAAAGTCCACTAAATCTAGCAAACTATATGTCAACAAGTCTAGAATGGCAATACGGACCCAACGATATATCCAAAATTGGATTTCGATGAGACAATCTCAAAATAACACATTGACCCGAGCTGTAGGACCAGATTTGTACCAAAATACGTACCGAGGCCCATATCCTCCAAATCTAGCAAAGTATATAGAATTTTAGGCAGAACGATGCCACAAGTCTACTGGTGGTGTTAGAATTAGAATTCGGAGTCCCGGGTCCAAAACTAGAATTGTATAAGTTAGAAATTACGAATTTGGACGGCCAACTTTGGCGTGAATTCAACCAATCAAATGACCTGACAATGGAATAAATTTTTTATCACAAGTAGAGGGTTATACCAGCTATGCACAGGAACTGGTGGTTCATCATATGAAGATGCGACGACTGAGAAACAAATCCACGAAGTTGGCTCCACGAAACTATCAAAAATAGACATAATTATTTGGGCAACTTGGTTGCCAATTTTGCCTATCAAATGATCAAATTAACAGCTAAAAATTTAGGTAGAGATAGAGCTATATACCGAGATTGCAACAGCAAAAAGAGTTCGACGATCCAACGGTCGGATCGCCCAGAAAATACACACAAAGTTGCTATCCTGAGGCACGAATTCTGACTTGGCGTTCCACGCACGCATCGACGGGATCGGTTCAAAAATGCAAAAAATATCTACGATGATCACTGGAAGAGACACGACCATGCCAGGGATGTTTATGGTAGCATATACGATGACAAGGGTACCGTCTCAGATGAGGGCGACGCATGAAAGGTACTATTACGCAAGGTCGTCGGGGCACTGCTCGTATACGTGTGTGGGGTGGCACGTATAGCATGCTTCTGCAGCTGGAGGACCACGCGGGCGTACTAGGGGGCACACGGCCGGTCGAGGGTACAGCGGCAGCCACGGGGCACAGCATGACCAGAAGGTACAATACTACAACAGCAGCCGGGGCACGCACAACAGTAGCAACGAGTCGGGGCACTGTTACCGTATGGTGGGGCACAAGATTGGGCTCATCGGTGCTGCGCCGGTGGGAAGGGTATGGTAGGTGCACACGGTGGTGCGGTACAACAGTTGCTAAGACGGCAGTAACAAAAGCCATAAACGTCAGCAGCAGCAGCCATAGGGAGAGGAAAGGGAAGAAGAGATAGGGAGAAGGAATTAGGGTTGGGGGGTCCTTCTTAGAGTAAAAAGAAAGAAGAAGAATATAAGAAAAAGAAGAAGGAAATGAGGAGAGGTTGAGGGGTAGTGTGATTAAGGTCTTTAGTCATAGGGTTGACTAGTGTGTGACATGTAAAAGGGTATTTGAGTTAGTGATAGAAGTGGTAGCAGCCACCTTTTTGTTGGCCCATATTTGGGTTGGTTTTAATGATGGGAGGTTTAGTGTATGCTAGGTTAAGCCATAATTTAGGAATATGATCAATGGAGCTGTCTATTGTATTTTTAAGTGGGTAGATTAGGTGTTTGGTGTTTTGTAGGAGGATGAGTGGTTTTGTGTGTTTTGTATGTGCCATGTGAGTGGCCACATGAAATTGGGTTAGGAGTTGGATCAAGTTGGGTTACGTTTTGGTTTGGTGTGGTCATGACTACAAATTTTGATCAATTATGATCATTGATGAAATAGTAGCGTATGGGGGCTCAATTGGATCGCACGCAAGTGGCATGTGCGTAGTAGGCTCAAAATAGTTAAAAATCATATATTGGGTCGATTAGGTTGGATCGATATTGAGTCCTAAAATTAAATTAGAAGTTAGGTCAGGTTTTTTGGTAGATGGTCAAATGGCCTAAATTGACCAAAAAGTTGTACGATGTAAATATAATACAAGGGAACAAGTTCGAGTATGATATCATATATTAAACTGAAGATAAACTTGTCTAGGTCAAAACTCATGGAGGACATTTCGAGAGATTGACATCCCTGGTATTCCAAAAATCAAAGTCACATAAAGTACATTTGATGATCAAAACTAATTATAATAAATATTTATTAAAAATAATTTATTTAAATTTTTTTAAAAGCAACCCTAAAATCTAGAGGGCCTACAACCTACCCACCTTAGAGAATTTCGTCCTCGAAATTACACTAAGACATAGTATAAAAGGATAGAAGATTAATATCTTAAAGGAGTCAGGTACGACTAGTCGTACATGGTTCATGTGGGATGATGATGCCACTAATATCTAGGGTGCATATCCTACTAAATTCTAAATGCACCTCAACTTTATAAATGCAACAGAAGGCCATGGTCGTGATTCTACTAACAAGGTTTTAGAAAGGAATACGAGAATATAGGTATTACAGTCTGTAATAACTAAGGGGACCTAGGTACTATCATTATACTGTTGGTCAATTACTCTATAATGGAATTACTATAATTTAGTGCTACTCTTATATGGGTCATAGTTTCAATATGTTAGAAGGAATTGACTTGGTGGACATAACTAGAGCAAGGTGGCATAGAGGGATTTATAATTGTATAACGGGGAGATAAGTTTAAAAGAATCATAAACAAGAAGTTACAGATCATGGTAAAGGAAAATTTGATAAGTTCTAGGAGTAATATTTACAAAAGTAAGACATGACTACCTAGTCAAAAAAACTGGAAATAAATTGGTGCCTATGGTAATACAAATATTAGGAACAATGAGGTATAGAAATCAAGGATAGGTTTAAAATCAAGGCATGGCTATGGAAGAATAAGGCATTCCTAATCATATTTTTAGAATGATAAAATGGCTAAATCACGCAACCGTGATTTACGAACTTAGAAATAGGAAAGGAAAGAATATGGATAAGCCTAGAACAATAACTTCTAGTTACTTAGAATAATATAAAAATCAACCGGACTGAGGTAATTGCACACCAATTCATACTATAGTTTATCCTATCTATCAGGTTCCTAGGTTAACATATGGTCCCGTAGCTTAATCCAAAATCAAACGCATAGTATTCGAAAGTCCTTGATATAATCTAATTTCCATTAGTACTCTCTATTTCACGGCTATCCTCTTCAATTGAAATTTTTGCGAACACAATACCAAGTTGATCGTAATGTGATTTGCCAAGGTCTTTAAATATCCTCTATCCTCGAAAGACACAACATTTAATTCTTAACCTCTTTCACCCTTATATAAAACATCTTCAATCTCTGGAATATATCATCCATTATGCACAACTCTACTCTAGATCTGACTTATCAATCTATTTAGGATTACTCTACATCTCTATTTTGAAATCTTTACTTCTCATCTCATGCCATAATCATGGTTAGGTGTTTACAAGACTTCATGGTATAATTTTCATATCAACTTCTTTCCTTGTTTCTTTCTGTCGTAAATTTCATATCATCTATCTCCTCGGGATAGTCTCCTCATTCTTTATGGGATTTCAATATCAAGAACTTGCTTATGGTATGGTTCTCTCTGTAATCCTTTTTATGTCATCATACATAATCATTGTCATAATCCTTATCTCGATAACTTTTCCTGAAAGTTCAATCCTATTCATCTTTATTTATTCAGGCTAAATATACTGTTTCTTATGATTCTCTCTTCTTACATACCCAACACAATATTCCAGTTGTCATTCCTCTAGTGTTTACAACTAGCCTAAAACGATAAGGGTTTACTAGTCTGCCTTTGAGGTACGGTCCTAACTCTATTCCTAGATCCTTGGCTACGATTAATCATCGAAGATCATGATCAATTCTTAAACTTGATCAACCATGAAACTCCATGCTATTGCTTTATAAGCCTTAAGTCATATCCAATAACAGCATAACCAATGATCTACCTTATCTAGCAATTATACGTTTCTCACAAGCATGCCTAACTATCTACTAGAAAAAATTTGAGGCTTGGTCAAACAAGTACTTATATCTAATACCTCTATCATAGTCTAACCCTATTGGTCATTCTTTCAGTCCCTATCTCCAATAGTTCATTCAAGGTTTCATTCATCGAATATAGAGTTGGTTGACTCGTCTAACTTAGTCTTACCTATTCCTAGATTACATTTCTCTCTGATATCATATTCCTGAATTCTATATCCTCTATGTAAAAGTTCATCAAATTTAGTACAACATAACTCCAAATGTTTATATTTAGTCATGATCATCATGATTCATCAGTTTGTATCCTGACGGAGTCATTGGGCTCTGTTTGCTATTGTCATTTATATTGGTACTCTAGAATCCAATGTGTCTTCCTATAAGTTGTATTTTTACTCATCTCGTCATTTATGATCAAGGAATCTTCTTATTCTTCTAATCAACTAGGGTGGATCACGTTAACTTATATTCCAACTTAGGTTAGCCTAGGCAAGGGCGACATGGTTTAGTCTAATGATCATCGTATCTCTTGTTATGGTTAAACCCTAACTATTCTCTACTCCATATCGTATCTTAGAGGGGTGTCTTTACAGCCTACCCACCTTAGCTAATTACCTAGTCCTGTCAAGCATGGGTTACTATATCCTTCAAGTAAAAAAAACTTTCTAACTCAATGTGATAATTTACATGATGTTGTCGAATCACCAATTTGCGACTTAACAAATCATTCATCCTGAGGGATTTTCCTATAAAAACTAAATTTTGATAGAAATGCCATTCTTATTATCAGTCTATTTAGTAAAGACGTCTATCCAACCCTTTTATACCTTAAATAATCATCTACGAAATATTCTATTTGACTTAGTCACAATCAATAATAAAATAATGACGAAGTGATCGTCAACACAAGTGTTCATCCTTCCGAGGGAGGGAAAGATGAGAATTCATAAATAGGAATTCAAGAATGGTATGATTGAGCACAAATACGAAGTTTCAAGGGCGATAGTAGAAGTTAAAAAAATTTCCAATAGTAGTAGTGGATTGAGATTCTAATATATTAGCCTAACGCAGGCTCGTTCGTTACAGTAACGTAATCGAAACGATTTAACTTGACCTGCATGGGCCACCACAAAATATGTCACGCCCCAGTTCTAAAATATACAGGAACTTATGACGCGAGCATGCCGGCTAATATGATCTAGGATAAGTTCCCAATTTAATAGACTTATCCCTAGACGTACTATACTGTCAAGGGTACTAAAAGTAAATGATCATTTATATGTCAATCCACAGTAATGAAGTGAATATCAAGAATAAACATAATATATTAAAGTTAGCCACCCAGTAATATACATGTTCGAGCAAACTCGAGAACGGAATAAGCTTGCAAATAATAGGCTACATAGCAACGTGAATCAAATAAAGATGAAATGTATACAAAGAACGAGTAAATAAAATACCAGAGAACACACACACACACACACACACACACACACACACACACATATATATATATATATATAAATAATATATATATATATATATATATATATATATATATATATATATATATATATATATACCTAAAATCTTAGTGATCACGCAGCACCTGTCCAGCTACTCTGTACTAACTGCTCAGCAAATACCTGGAGAGATCACCAGGTCCTCAGCGAAACATAGCAAGTTACAGAAATACATGCCATAGTATGAACTGAATAAAATATACAACCCGAATCATAACCCGGTCCAATATCCACTTATCAATCAGTAAATTATATCCCTGACCAATCATGAACAATGGATGTCATACCAGCCCATGATAAGTCACTGTCCCATGATACAGTCCAGTGTAGGTATAAGAACTGACCATTCTACGTGAGTGCATGTTGAAGATGACTTTTGAGCGTATGGGCAGGTGAATAGGGATTTGTGTCGAAACACAGGGCAACGTCGGATCACGAACCGATTATTATACACATACTAGCATACCTCCCGACTGTACCTAGTGGCTGTTGCCGGATACACATACTAGTAAGTATATACCCTTACCCGTGCTACCCCGAGGCTGAAAAATATGTCTGGTTGTCTCGTACGCCTACTGATAGTCCTCCCCGCACATGAACTATATAAGTCATATCCACGAATCAGACAATCTATATCTCAATGCGAGTATCTAACCTTGACACCATCTAACTCTATATGTACCGACACACAAACCGCTCTCACCGATGATCAGTCGAATGCGTAAGCTCGGGCCAACACAATGAATCCTCACTCACAATACCGTATAATGTCTCATGACCATTCATAGAAGTTATTCGAGATAACTTCACCATTTCGGGTATGTCTACTAACTTTACGTCACACGCACACACCCATAACACCGATACCAACATTGGTAGCACCCAAGTCATCCTTGGACACACACTACAAGTTTCACCAACTAACAATCCAAGAATAGATATGAATAATGTAAATGGAACAAGTATGCAATGTATCTTGCCTGGGGTGAAGCCGTGTGCCAATGATGTCTTTTAAGCGAATAATCAAGGCCAAGAAAGGTAGCAACGTCGGAGTCTTCATGAACTTCTTCGGACGTTGAAATAAATATCACCAACATTCTCGAAATAAGGAAAATAGCTAAGATAGACTACTCATAAGTTCAATTCTGGATACAAGGGCAAAATGGTAATTTTGGGTCAAAATACGGTCTACCATTGGACCCACTTGCAATAAAATTTGTGTCCGGATCAAAGTCATCAAAATCTAGCAAACTATATGTCCACGAACCTCGAATGACGATACGAACCCATTGGTATATCCAAAATTGGTTTACGATGAGCCGATCTTATAATGACCTATTAGCTCGGATTGTCGGACCCAATTTGCATCAAAATACGTGTCAAAGCCAAAGTTCACTAAATTTTGAAAACTATATGTTAACTAGTCCAGAATGATGATGCAAATCCAACGGTATATCCAAAATTGGATTCCGGTGAGCCGATCTAAAAATGATCCGTTAACCCAGAGTGTAGGACCCGATTTGTACCGAAATGCATGCCAGGGCCAAAGTCTACTATGTCTAGCAAACCATATGTCAATGAGTCCAGAATGATGATATAAATCCAACGGTATATCCAAAATTGGATTCTGATGAGCCGATCTCAAAAAGACATGTTGACCCGGACTACAGGACCTGATTTGCACCAAAATACGTGTTGGGGCACACATCCTCCAAATTTAGCAAACTATATATGATTTTGGGGCAGAACTACACCACAAGTGTACTGATGGTTCAGAATTGGAATCCGGAGTCCCAGGTCCAAAATTAGAATTTTACAAGTTGGAAATTACAAATTTGGACGACCATCTTTGGCGTCGAATTCAACCAATCAAATGAACTCATAATGGAATTAAATTTTTATCACAAGAAGAGGGTTATACCAGCTTGCTCATAAACTAGTGGCTCATCAAATAGACCTGCGATGGCGGAGAAAGAAATCTATGAAGTTGGCTCCACAAAACTTAAAAAATAGACACAATTTTTCGAAAAACTTGGTGGCCGATTTTGACCTATCAAATTATCAAATTAACGGTTGAAAATTTAGATTGAATAGAGCTATATATCGAGATTGCAACAGAAAAAAGAGTTTGACGATCCAACGGTCGGATCATCCAGTAAACATGCACAAAGTCGCTGTCCCGAGGTTCGAATTCTGACTTGGCGTTCCACGTGCGCGTCGACTGGATCGGTTCCAAAATATAAAAAATGCCTACTGCGATCGCTGGGAGAGACGTGACCATGCCGGGGACGTTCATGGTGGCATGTACGACGGTTAGGGTACCGCCTCGGATGAGCACGACATGCGAAAGTTACTGTTATGCCAGGTCGTTAGGGCGCTGCCGCGCATGAGTGTGCGAGGAGGCACACACAGCGTGCTACTGCAGCTGGAGGACCACACGGGCACATACAGGCAGCGTAGCCGACCGGGGGTACGGTAGTGGCCACATGGCCCGGCACGGCCGGAGGGGGCAGCGCTGCAACAACAGCAGAGACACGCACAACAGCCACAAAGAGTCGGGGTACTGTTACCGTACGATAGGGCACGAGGTTGGGCTCGTCAGCAGTAAGTGGGGGGTCATGACTGCACAGTAGGTGCGTACGACAGAATGATACTGCAGCTGCTAGAGTAGCGGCAACAACAACCATAAGGAGAGGAAGGGAAATGAGAGATATGGGAGAAGGAATTAGGGTTGGGGTGGTCCTTCTTAGAGTGAAGAGGAAGAAGAAAAATAAAAGTAGAAGAATAAGAAAAGGTACTGTTGGACACCAGTATGCATGAGTGTGTGTGTGTGTGTTTAAGGAGAGGAGAGAGAAGAGTGTGAGAGAGGGAATAAGGTTGAGTGGTAGTGGTTAAGGTCTTTAGTCATAGGGTTAACTAGTGTGTGACATATGACGTGGTATTTGAGTGAGCGATGGAAGAGGTGGTCGCCACCATATGGTTGGCCCATATTTGGGTTGTTTTAATGAGGGAAGGTTGAGTGTGTGCTAGGTTAAGCCATAATTTAGGAATATGATCAATGGAGTTGTCAATTAGATTTTTGAGTGGGTAGATTAGGTATTTGGTGTTTTATAGGGGGATGAGTGGTGTTGTATTTTGTGTGTGCCATGTGAGTGGCCATATGAAATTGGGTTGGGTGTTGTGTTAAGTTGGGTTAAGTTTGATCTTGGTGTGGTCATCACTACAAATTTAGATCAATTATGATCATTGATGAAATAGTAGCATACGGGGGCTCAATTAGATGGTATACAAGTAGCATGTGTATAGTAGGCTCAAAATAGGTCAAAATTATATATTAGGTCGATTAGGTTGGATCGATGTCGAGTTCTGAAATTAAATTAAAAGTTATGTCAGGTTTTTTGGTAGATGGTCAATTGGCCTAAATTGACCAAAAAATTATGTGATGTAAATAGAATACAAGGGAATAAGTTTGAGTGGTACAAGATACATTAAAATGAAGATAAACTTGTCTAGGTCAAAACTTATGAAGGATGTTTTGAGAGATTGACATCACTGGCGCTCCCAAAATCAAAGTTATGAAAAAGTATATTTGATGATCAAAACTAATTATAATAAAATATTTATTAAAGATAATTTATTTAGAATTTTTAAAAGAAATCCTAAAATCTAGGGGGTTTACAATGCTCATGTTGCTAGACTAGAATCTATTTGCATATTTTGTGCATTCGTTTGTTTATATAATTTTAAACTTTTTAAATGATTGTTAAGAGTGTATTTTTTAATATGTTTATAAAGGAAGAGGTTTTTGTGAAGCAACCCCCAGGTTTTGAGAATTTTCAAAAACTTGATCACGTTTTCAAGTTAAAAAAGATATTTTATGGACTGAAACAAGCATTGCATGCTTGGTATAAACGCCTAAGTTTTTTCCTACTTGAAAATGTTTTTTCAAAAGGAAGGGTTGATACACAACATTTTACTTTTGCAAATTTTACATTGATGATATAAATTTTGGTTCTACTAACCAAAAACTTTGTCAAGATTTTGCTAAGTGTATGGAGAGTGAGTGTGAGATAAGTATGATGGAAGAACTCAACTACCTTCTAGGACTTCATATTAAACAACACTCGCAAGGAACCTTCATCAATAATGCCAAGTACACGAAGGACTTACTAAAGAAGTTTGACTTTGATAACGTAAAGCCTATTGGCATGCCAATGGCTACATCAAATCGACTTAATATTGATGAAAGTGCTAAACCTGTCGACCAACGTAAGTATCGAGGTATGATGGGTAGTTTAGTTTACTTAACTGCTAGTCGCCCTGATATTATGTTTAGTGTTTGTACCTGTGCACGATATCAAGCTAATCCTAAAGAATCAAATTTATGCATCGTTAAGCGTATCTTTCGATACCTTAAGGGAACTTCTACTGTCGGCTTATGTTATTCCAAAACCACATCGTTTGACCTAATGGGTTACTCAGATGCTAATTTTGTTGGATACAAAGTAGACCGTAAAAGTACAAACGATACATGTCATTTCCTAGGTAAAGCTTTAGTCTCTTGGTTTAGCAGAAAATAAAATTCTGTAGCATTATCAACAACTGAAGCTGAGTATATCGCCATAGGACGTTGTGCTCAAATTTATGGATGAAGCAAACCTTAGAAGACTATAATCTGCACTAACTAAGATTCCCATATACTGTGACAACACTAGCACTATTAATCTGACTAAGAATCTGGTATGTCACTCATGCACTAAGCACATAAAAATACCGCATCACTTTTTACGTGATCACCAACAACACAGAGATATTTGTCTAGAGTTTATTGACATAGATCATCAACTGGTAGATATATTCACAAAACCACTAGCCGAAGATTGTTTTAACTACCTGCTTCGAAAGTTAGGCATACTTGAATTTTTTGAAGTCATAATGTGTTATGTTTAATAAAAATATTTAAAAACTTAAAGATTCAATGATTTATTAATCAAAGTTATTTTTGGTACAAGCGGAAAGGGTCCTTCTGTCAACAAGGCATAAAAGCCTAAACGATACGATGCCAAGTTTCTTCGGAATACCGCTAGCTAGGATCCGGCTCTACAGCTAATCCAAAGTAATGAATATTAATTAATCAATGAATTACAAGTTTCTAGGTCATTTTTATTATTCATTACGCTAATATGAACTAAAATTCAAGTGGCCAAACTCGGGCCGAATTCTGACCGAGTTCGGGCCAAATTCTGTAGGGACTTTTTATATAACAACAGTTCAAAACAGCAGCCCCCTCTACTTCTTTTTTCTCCCCAAAAAAGTCGACCAAGTGCTCCAAAACTCGAATTTTCCAAACCATAGATCCTAGAATACTCCTTCTAAAGCTTTCCAACTCAAAATTCCTCGGATCTAAGGCATTCCGAAGGCATTTCCTTCCATCTTTGATCATTTTTGAGGTATAACTCTGCCTTTTCTCTCTTAATTTTGTAATGGTTCCTAGATTCTTTAAGAGAAAGAAAAATAGGGATATTGTCTTATTCTCTGCATCTGAGCACGAACCTGTTAATCTATTCAGTCCCTCTCGTCCTGATGACGATGAGAATTATGATTCAAACCTATTTGTCTCACTAGAGCGATCTACCCATTGGTTTGATCACTTCCGATACTGGAGAATCTGTCCGAGTAAAATGATTAATTTTATCGTTCTTTCGGAATATTTGACTACTTTTGAAAATTTAGGACTTCATGAATTTTTAGAAATTTTAAATCCAATTCACGATAATGTAGTTCGTATGTTTTATTGCAACATGCAAGTATCCAATGATTGTATCCATTCATCTATTAGCGGGATGGAATTTGAATTCAATTCTGCCGACTTGAGCGAATATTTGCTAATGCCTAACAATGGTGATGCTCTTGTCGACATTACTAAGATTCAATTTCCTGGCGGCATGACACTTGAATCCTTCAAAGTCACGTTGTGTCATCCTAATCCGATTCCTTGGAGACGATTGTTCACACGCAACTTAAACCAGTATTTTTATAAGTTACATCGTATCGTTATTTTATCTCTTCTATCAAAGACAGGATCTACTGACGAGATCATGCATTTGGAGTTATCTGCGATGTATAATATCTACTTTGGGATTTCATTCTCCTTTCCTAAGATTATGTTAGCTCTTATGATCAACTGTTAGAGGGCAGGCCGTAATCTCATATATCCGACGCATCTGACGGCAGTCTTCCAGAATTTGGCTATTCCTTTAGAGTCTTGTCTTATCTTTGGAACGCCTTTAGAGCTACTTAGCTTTAGGAGATTTCCACACCCTCCTAGTGATGCTCTACCTCCTTTAGCTCCAGGGACAGCCCCAGCAGACGCTCCAGCTGATCCAGCCCCTACAGCGTCGAGTCATACTATTGATGAGCTATATCAGCGGTTTGATGCTTTTGTCATTCTCCAGGGACAATAGCGTCAGGCCGATCTTACTCGTTATATTGACACTAAGTTCTGCCACATTTCTCAGGTTCAGGTCTTGAGAAATGCTATGGCAAACATGTCACCCCTAGTTTCCAGAAACAGGGGTAGTTTTGTCATTTTTAATTTTAGAATATTTTTGAAATTATTTATTTATTTATAATATTATTTTGGGGTTATTTGAGTCGGGTTCGAATTTCAGCTCAATCCGACTTGAAACGGGGACCCGGGATAGTTTTGACTCTAGTGGGACCCACACACTAGTTAGGCATGGCCCATATAATATTAATTTTAGTTAGTAGTTAGACTAATTATTTA
>JANAVB010027800.1:0-22500 GCA_029216955.1 Iris pallida | reverse complement strand
AGTTGACCAGTTGACTGAAAGGCAACTGTTAGTCAACATTTGACTTATTTGACCTAGGGTTGACCCAGGGTTGACTCAGTGTTGACCAGAGTTGACTTTTTGACCAAAAGTCAACTATAAGTCAACCTTTGACCCCGTTTGACCTAGAGTTGATCCAGGGTTGACTCAGTGTTGACCAGAGTTGACTAGAGTTGACTTTTTGACCAAAAGTCAATTGTAAGTCAACCCTTGAACTAGATTGACCTAGTTTGACTTGGATTGACTACCAGTGACCTGGTATGACCTAGTATGAGCCAGTATGAACTAGTGTAACTCAGTCTGACCTAGATTGACCTAGTTTTGACTTAGACTTGCATTCATGACTTGAATTATCTTCCTTTTTCAGTATTTAGTTCTGTTTGACTCATAGTATCTCATTTTAGGTCTGTGATCACTCTGAGCGTCTGTTCACCCTATCAGCTCAGGACCACAGGCGAGTACATTCACTGATAGTTTTTATTATCTTGATATCTGCTATATCCGATTCAGTTGTAGTATTATACTCGATTTCCAGTCACGACAGTTCACTGACTAGTATATGTTGGATCATGACATGGGATGTTATTCCTAGAGTTACATGGTATGTTGGTATATATTCTGTCTTATTTCAGTGTATTGGTATAGACATCGATTTCAAAAGGGGACTTGCTACCCTCTTATGGAATCCCGTGTCATAACGTGTCATGTCCAGATCCATTATACTATTCGGAGATAAGGGAGTTATTAGTGGTTGTGTGATCAAATTTCCACATGATTCTATGGTACATATGGTTCATAGTTGTTTACCATGAAATATAAAAGAGCAGAACAGTTTTATGGAAGGACTGGACTTTTACTTCACGTTACAAACTCGCTTGTACAAAGAAAGCCTAGGGACGAAAACCTAGGTACAACAATCTAAGTACAATTGTTTATTTTTGATTCTGGGAGGTGACGATAGAGGCTCGGAAAGGCGACGGCAGCCCTGCCTTACTCCTTGGACGATCGGTATGCAGCCTTGGCTCCTGTGACGAGATGGTTGGCATTGATAAAGAAATGCACTTCTTGCTCTCCTCGTATTGCTCTTCTGGCTTCTCTCTCTCTGGATTGATCTCTGTGGATTCTCCTCTCTGATTATTGGGGGAGTATCTCTCTGTATGTGCGTATCTTTCTCTGTCAGTATATTCCCACAAGGGAATGGCACCTTGCTATTTATAATAGTGGGAGCATCATTAGGGTTTACAATGATTGCATCTTAGAGATGGCGGTGGCATGTGGATTGGTCAATCTAGGCCATTCGTTTTGATTGTGACGAATCCGGACCATTGCGTGTAGATTACACCAAATCTCATCAGCAATTACTACTGATTGGAATAAATCTTTCTCATAATGATCTTCTGATGTCTGCAAATAAATTTGATTTATTCTTCTACCACGTGTCCCAGATTATGGGGATTTGACCCAATCTTTGACTGCAATAAACCTGAGAAATTGATCGGCTTAGGACACGTATCCTAGGAACCACTGGGGGATCTGAACGGCATGAAGATTGAGCCGCATAAGATTTTGACCGTATAAGATTTGGGTCGTATAAGATTTGGGCCGCGTGTCAGGGCTGCCTGGGTAGTGGCCCTCCCTCGAACCTTTGGACCGCATAGAGGTGATCATTGCGAGCCGCAAGGGATACATCCGCCTGAGCCGCATGGAAATGGTCCGCTTGAGCCGTATGGGAAGGCCTCCGTTTTGAGACGCATGAGACTGTTTCGGACTGAGCCGCATAGGACGGCTTCATTCTGAACCGCATGAGAAATCTTTGCTCAAGCCGCATACGAACGCCCACGTAGCAAGGCCATGTGGCATTTTTATGGATCTTGGGGGATTGTGTCAGAGATCTCTTTCTCTTTCCTAGGGGTCTGTCATTATGACAGAGTCATAATTGCCTCTCTTGTGTCAGGGCTGTCACTTTTTTCAGAGTTGTCAGCCGTCAAAGTAATTAATGCAGCATAGGTTGGAGGGGAACACTGTTACGCCACGTGTCTTCTGAGCCGCATGGGATGTCTTGGGCCGCATAGTCCCTTATGCCGCATGACTCTCTGAGCGGCTTGGGCTTTCTGAGCCGCATGGTTTTCCTTGGCCGCATGGGTCATTTTCTTTAATATTTTTCATGCTTCTACAAGACCCCCTTCAAAGTTTTCAATTTGCAAAATTGAAATACTTTGAATAAGAAGCATGGTCGTATTCTTCTTGCCGCATATGCCGTCCTTGCCGCATGAGTATTTAAGCCGCATAGATAGATGAGTCGCATGAATTGACTTAGCCGCACAGATAGTTCAGCCGCATAGAACTTTCGGCCACGTCATCGTTGCCACGTATGGCAATCCTTTGCATTAAATGCTGTTTGATTCGCTGTCAGCTTTAAAGGCCACTTTTTGGTGCGGGATCCGAGGAGCTTGGCCTCTATTTTCGGCGGCTCATTTTGATAACCGAAGAGTCGGTCTGCGTGTATGCACGGGGATCGAAACGCTTCACTTTTGTTTATAAATATGGATGAGTATGCTCGGGGGAGTTCTTTACTTTCTCTTTCGTCCCACTATTGCTATCTTGCCTTTCTTTCCTCATTTCTCTTCTCCGATCATTGGCCATGGCCCCCAAATCCTCTAAGGTTGCTTCTGCCGTCGCGAAGGGCAAGAAGGTGGCTTCTTCGTCAGCTGTTGTGCCCGCAGCTCACCCTGATGTCCGTCCTGCCCTTAATGGTAAGGGTTGTATTTGGATTATTTCTGAATCCTAAGCATTTATGGCTCTGTTACATATTTATGCATAAGCCTTCACCCAAGTTCGAGCATGATAGAGCCGCATATGCTGTATTACCCTCTCATATCCGAGCTGCATAGACGATGCCTCATATTTGGATCGCATAAGAAGGATTTGAGTTTCTGGACATAAACCGCATGGGGTCTCCCTTGAACAGAACTGCATAAGCTTCTGACAGACTGATCCGCATAGCATGTTGCCTGAACTTTTCGGTTTAGAATCGCATATATCTCATTGATCCGCATGAGCCGTTGAACCAATATTATTTGGAATTCCCGATTGCCTTGGGCCGCATAAGGCTATGTTGGCCGGGCCTCATGAACTCTCTTGGGGCTGTGTCATTTAGAACTCAATAGAATTTGAGCCGCATAGGGCTTCATTTGATCTGAGCCGCATAGGCTCGCAGGAATTTGAGCTTAGTAATCTTCTTTTAATCCTGTTTCTCTCTTTTTTTGTCCTTTTTTAGTGAACCTCCCGACCAACCCAGCAGGAGAACTTCTTGTGGGTTCGGCTCAGTTCGCCGTGGGCGTACGGCTTGATGACTTAATCCGTCGTATAGTGAATCAGCTTCCCGCTAATGAACCTAGGGAGAGAGTGGCTGCCATTAACAACCAACCTTTCCACTTTCTTTGTTCCATGATGAATTCGGAGAAGCTGGATGGAGAATATCTGAAACCGGCATTTCTCTTTGGGGACGCCTTTTCCATAAAGAACTCCCGATTGATGGATATTTCGGAGCACTGGGATTTTTCTGTAGACGGGGTAGAGATCCATATCCCCGAGATGGAGCAACATTATCCTCTCTCATGGTTTAACATGGTACCGTTGGGCAGGACAATGGTGGGCTCCCTGACTCCCACCGAATCGGGAATATTTGTGAGCAACATCTACTACAACAGGCGCACGGGTTTAGTATGTGCGGGCAAGGAATCAGTGAGTTGGACTGTGATGGGGCTGCTCCCAGGCACTTTTGTAAACATGACTGGCCCTAATTTTACTTTCGCTCTAGCTGATACTTTTCTGAATCAGCTCGCTCGCAAGGGGTCTTACCCCGTAGGTAGGTTGTCGCTGCTGAACTAGATCAACCCCATTCCCACATGGGCTAATCTTACCTCATGGATCTTGAGCAAGTATGGGGAATACATTCGGGAAATTGACCTCTACTATGCCGTCAGGGGTACCTGCTACGGGTTGCCCATTAACAAGCCTTTGTTTATGGCTCTTTTGGAGCTGTATAATTGGCGTACAGGGACTTTCTTTGCCCCCGGAGGAGAGCTGGGGCTTGCTATCCATGAGATGCACGCTGTTTCTAGATTGCCATGGTGAGGTGAAGCTTTTGAAGCATATACACCGACGAACGAAGAATTCGAAGGCCTGGATCGACGATTTCCTGGTTTCGTCGCCATGTACCAAGAACTGTTATGCCATCATAGCGCCTGCCACCAGATGGCTATCAAGAAAGAAAATAGCTCAGAAGGGAGTGTCCCTCACACTACGGCCTGGGTTTTGTATCTTTTCAAGTTGCGTCCCTCCGGCCAAGTTTCGTCTCGAAGTCTTCGAGCCCCGGAGGAGGTGAAGGACATGATGTTGAAGGTCAAAAGGTCGAGGTCTACCCGCGATCGGTTTGGGAGTCGTACTGACTCCTTCAGTTACTTCCACTATGGTACCCGGAAGATGTCCGATAAAGCGATCTTAGCTGGGTTCTTCATGGTGTGGCTACGCAATTGCGTAGTCTCGGGCGGCGCGGGTTCTATGGAAAGGATCAGCCGCCATTTCATTCTTTCTGCTGTAAAATTGGTCTTCAAGGTAAGACTGGCGCTCCTTCCGGCCATGGTGTGTAGCATACACCACGGCCTTCGTGCCTTTTCATCTAAAGTCATTGCTCGTGATGTGACGATGGACTTTGAACGGATAGAACTACCATACCACTACCTCATGGGGTGGTTATTGATGCACTATCAGTCATTGATGAGGCCAGGAACTGATGAAAATGTTACCGATGATGATGCCTTCCTTTTTTTGTACCGTCATCAGCCTTGGGAGCACGATACCATGCCGGCCTGTCGGAGGGCGTTGGCGAGAGTTGATGGGCCCGAATTCTTCGTACTCTCCCTGAATTTACCCCTAGAGAAGTGAGGAGGGTACACATTGACTGTGTTGATCTTCTCCAACTTTTATCTGAGAAGATGCTTCTTTGGTTACGCAACATCCGCCCTGCGCACCTGGTGTATCGTTACCGAAATAAAGTATACCTGGAGCCTTATCTGCCCAGTAGATTTTCCCGTCAATTTGGGTATAGTCAATTGTTCCTGGATCGTCCTAGCGCTTGCTTGAGCTTTGAGGGCAGTGTACTTGATGGCGTCCGGGCTTGGCATTATTATAATGCGGCCCATACCCGGGCCAGCTTCTCAGTCCCCGATGCCGAGATGGCAGGGGATATCTTGTATATAGCGGCCCTTTATCATGTTGCAGCTTCATTGCTGGCACCGGTTTGGCTGAAAAGCCAGAGGGATACAAGAAGAGGAAGAGGGGGGCGAACAGGGTTCCTGCGCCGGACTCAGAGTCCACTTGGGCGGATAAGGAGGATGACGAACAAGACGCTGATGACTCATCGCATTCTTCGGACGAGGAAGTTGGGAATCAACCCCCTATCATGCCGGATGAAAGGGCTGCGGGTCAACCGTCTACTTGGTCTGACAAGGTGGTGGAGGATCAACCATCTGCAGTACCTGGCCCTTCGCGTAAACGAAGCAGGCACGTGACTACCGCTGATGACCAAACCTATTCCACGAAGCACGCTGTGGTAAGACATCGCACGCTGTTTGTTGATGATGTGGACGTTGTTCCTGAGGTAATTTGGGCTTCAGTTGTTTCCTTTCTTCTTCTTCTATGTTATGGCCTAATCATTTGTTTCTTTTGCTCTTTATAGACGTCGGATGAGCTCGCTCCTCAGGACCCAATTACCGAGGCAGATCCGGTCCTGTCTTATTTAGTCAGTGATGTGTGCACCGCTATTATTGCTGCTGGGGTGCTTTTGGTTGCGATCGAGGATTTCCACCTTGCTGGGACCTCAACCCAGGGGGATGGGGGCTTTACCGCGCCCGTCCCTGAGACATCCGAACCCCAATATGATGACTTTGTGGGTGGGGAAACTATGCCGACTGTGAACGAGCCGTCGCCCCCATGCCCTTTCCCTGGTAATACAAATCAAACCATAGCTCGTGAATAAGCCTATGTATTTTGTCATCTTATCTTTTAGATTATGTCGACTAATGGTTGCTTTGGATGTTCAGATCCCAACCCTTTATTGCCAGTGATGGATATTGCTGGATCGAACCTTACCGGAGAGGGCCTGACAGAACCTCCCTGTATCGAGGGACCTTCGTCTGGGTCGAGCTCGGGGTCCCAGGTAGCAGTGCAGCTGGGACAAGGGACGATGCTCCTTGTGTCCTCCTCTGCGAATGTAGTTTCGGGGGTCAACCTTTCCTTCCTGTCGAGCATCCAGGCTCTTCGGGCAGCGGAAGAGGAGTTAGCCGCCATTCAAGCATCTTTTCGTACGGAATTTGCTTCCTTGGTGGCGAGTATAGCAACTTCTGAAGCTGCTTCATCGGTACCGTCTGCCACTCTCCCTCTGACGCCGTCCTCAACAGAGGTCTTGGATGACGCATTACAGGACGTGGTTGCTAGTTTCCATCGCCACCTGAAGAGGGGGATCGAGGCAGCGGTGGAAAGGGGGACTCCCTTTACTCTGGCCCGTTGATGTGCCGGTGGCCAGATTAGTATCCTTAAGACACTCCCTGGCGGAGGGGAACTGGTTGCGCTTCTGGAGCCTAAGCTATTAGAAGCTGATCGTCTCGTGGCCCAGTTTCGCTTGTTGCAGCAGACTGATTTACCCGCGGTCATAAATCAAGAGCGTAACTTCCTTATTACCGCGATGGAGAAGGTGATGGCTGCCCGAGAATTGCTCAAGCCGGCTATATTGAAGGACCGCCGGGATTTGACCCGGTTGCACGATCAGTGGAGCCGTCGGGCTGACGATTGTGCGGCTCGGGAAGCGACTGCCTCTCGCGGGGTAACAGACACCCGGAAACAAATCCTCGAACTCCAGAGAAAGCTGGCCTTCTTGGAGTCCGAGCTGGAAGCTGCTTGTACTGAAAAAGGAATTGCCATCCAGGAAGCTGACAAGCTTAGCAGGGCCTCTGCCAATCTAGAACTTGCCCTGAAGAAGATAGAGACCAACTGGCAGGCCTATATGTATCTGAATGATGCGGAGCAACTATCCCAAGAGGCCGAGCGCCGAGCTAAACAGAGGCTTGAGTGGGGGACTGTCTTGGTGAGAGACCGGCTCATGGAATTGTGCAATGCCGAACTATAGTCGGCTTTTCTTTCTTTTGTTTTCTTTTCTCTCTTTTTCTTTTGAATGGGACGTGGTCCCAATCATGTAGTGCTTTTTTTTTCTTCCTTCAAATAAAGAGTGCTTTCAATTCTACCCTTCATTTGTATTGCTTGCTGCGCCTGTGATATTGCGGTGATGTTCTCCCCCGCATTGGGGATATATTTGTGGACCTGTTACCCATGGCATACCTTGGTTTTAGGTACAGATAACAAGTTTTGGTCAGGATACCTGAAGCATCTATTACAAAGTGGACATGGGTGCTCTTGGTATTGGAAAAAGGAATGCCGTAGAGCAGCTGGGCTCCTGGGGCATGATGAGATGGTAGGTTTGTGCTAAGAAACTTAGCTGAGGATATTTGTGGGCCTATTATCCTTGGTGTACCCTAGTTTAGGATACAGATAATAAGATGAAGGGGAACCGACATACTTGCTCAGAGGTAATGAGGACACTTGTGGTCAACAGAGGACATTTGTGGTCAACAGAGGACATTTGTGGTCAACAGAGGACATTTTTGGTCAACAGAGGACATTTGTGGACCTATTACCCTTGGCGTACTCCGGTTGTGGGTACAGATAATAGGTCGAAAGGGGATCATCATACTTACTCAGAGGTAATGAGGACATGGCAAGTATGAAGGTTTCTTCGACGGAGCCTTCCCATTCAGAGGTAATAAGGACATGACAGGAGTGGGCTCAATGAAGGAGCGCACATAGAACGACTCAGAGGTAATGAGGACATGGAAGTTCTATGTAAGGGGTGATTTGTTTTTGGCGGAAGTGGAACGACTCAGAGGTAATGAGGACATGGCCGTTTTGGAAATTTATGGATCGATTACCCTTTTTGTGCACTGGAGTGCGGGTATTAGATCATGAGGGATGACCTCCTTTAAGAAGAAAGTTCAGAGGTATGATCATACATGACTTGATACCTAAAAAAGTGACTGAGATGTGAGTTCAGAGGTACCAGCGGGTACATTACTCGAGAATCTGGAGAATGGTGAGCGTGAATTCAGCGGTACCAGCGGGTACATGACTCGAAAATCTGGAAAACTATGAGGGTGAGTTCAGTAGTACCAGCGGGTACGTGACTCAATAATCTAGAGAATGTTGTTTAGACATAACATTTCTTCAGGAACTTGCCGTTGACGAGCAACATGAGCAAGTCTTCGTTTTGCTTAGCGAGGCGGTAAGCACCGTTGGAGAACACGGCCTCGATGACAAATGGACCATCCCATTTTGGCTGGAACTTGCCGACGGTCTTGTGAGTCATGACCATTGGCCTCCGGACTGCCAGAACAAGATCGCCCACTTGGAATGTTCTGATTTTGACCTTCTTGTTGAAGGCTCCTGAGATGCGTGCTTGGTATAGCTCGATCCTTTACTGAGCTAGGAGGCATTTTTCATCTAAGGCCTCCAACTCTTGTAGTCGACGTTGGTAGTTGTCATCCATAGTCAATTGATACGTGAGGGCGACGCGGAGTGAGGGTATTTGAGTCTCTAATGGGAGAACAGCCTCACTCCCGTATATTAGAGAGATTGGCGTGTTCCCGGTAGCTGTTCGGACCGTAGTACGGTACGCCCATAAACACTCGCCGAGCTTCTCATTCCAGTCGCGTTTGTTGGAGGAGACAAACTTCTAGAGGAGTTTGATGATTGTTTTGTTGAATGCCTCTGCCAACCCGTTCGCTGCCGGGTTGTACAGCGTCGAAGCAATATTCTGAATACGGTGCTTATCGCAAAACCGATAGAAAGCGTGGCATGCAAACTGCGGACCATTATCATGGATGATCCTTCGGGGCAGTCCAAAGCGGTAGATGACGTGATGCTTAAGGAAGCTTATCACGTTTGACGTCTTGACTTCTGCGAGTGGGACAGCTTCTGCCCATTTGGAGAAGTAATCAGTGATCGCAAGTATGAAGCGATGTCCTCGGGAGGAAGGTAGGGTGATTGGACCAATGATATCCATTCCCCATGCTTCGAATGGCCAGGATGCCACTGTCGGATGTAGAAATTCGGATGGTTGGTGAATGAAGTCCGCGTGGACTTGGCAGGCTTTGTATTTTCTAGCATAATCTATCGTATCTGCCACCATCGTGGGCCAATAGTAGCCCATTCGTCGAAGACGGTCTTGCAATTTAGGATCGGGCTGGTGGGCCCCGCAGATACCGTCATGAGCTTCTCGTACGACTTCTTTGGCTTCTGCGTTTGACAGACACCGAAGCAGTAATCCGTCGTAGGAGCAGTGATACAGCATTTTCGTCTCTGTATCGTAGAAGAATCTGAGAGAACGCCGTCTGATGGAAGTAGCTTCCTTTGGGTTCTCGGGCAGGATGTCGTAGACGATGAAGTCGATGAATGGTTGTCTCCAATCTGGGGCATCATCGATCGTCTGGGCAAAATAACTTGCCATGAATTGTACATTATTCTTGGGACAGACTAGTTCGTGGCCAATCACATCCACTGATTGGCGATCATAATTCGGAACTGCTAGGGAAGCGGCAAGACCAGCTAGGGCATCAACTTCGATATTTCAGAGTCTGGGGACATGTTCGATAAAGAACCCCTCGAACGACGAGATGATGTCAATTGCTATTTGGTGATAAGGGATCATGTCTTCGTGGCGGACCTCGTATGAGCCCCGGATCTGATTGACGATTAGTTGGGAATCACCGTATGCTTCAAGGTATTCTACCCCCAGCTCTCTTGCAAGTTAGAGGCCAATGACCAGAGCGTTGTACTCGACCACATTTTTAGAGTAGGGCTCTGTAAGAGAATAAGCGCGGTTAATCACCAATCCGGAAGGGGAGACCAGCACTACCCCGACTCCGACAACTATATTGCCTTTAGGTCCGGTCCTCGAAGCACCGTCGAAGAACATTCGCCATATATCATCGTGAGAGCTTGCATGCGAGTCGGCGACCTCATCTGGGATCTCTTCATATATTCTGGAGGACTCCGAGCCTGGGTGGGCTGCTAAGAAGTCTGCCAGGGCTTGAGCTTTGACTGCCTTTTGTGGGACGAAGATCATATGATAAGGGGATAGCAATATTGCCACGTAGCGAGGCGAGAACTGAGTGCCCCTGGTTTAGTCATGAGGACCCTGAGAGGGTTGACTCATGAGATCACATGTATCGTTTGTCCGGTGACATAGTGCCGCATTTTCTGAATGGCGAACACCAGGGCAAGGCATTCCTTCTCCACAGCGGTGTATCGGTGCTCTGGCCCAATCATCATTCGGCTGAAGTAATATATGGCTTGCTCATGGCCTGTATTGTTGTTTTGTGCCAACAGAGCCCCGAGGGAGTGTTCTATTGCTCGTACATAGAGCAGAAATGGTTTCCCAAAAACCGGGGCTACCAGGACTGGAGGGTTCGACAAATATTCTTTGATGCTGTCGAAGGTGCGCTGGCATTCTTCATCCCATACGAATGAGACGCCTTTCTTCATGAGATGGGTGAATGGTCGACATCGCCCGGAGAGGTTGGAAATGAACCTCCTGATGTAAGCTAGCCTCCCTTGAAGGCCTCTGAGTTTACGAAGATTTCTCGGGAGACCCATCTCCATGATTGCTTTCGTCTTCTCAGGGTCTACATGGATACCCTGTGCAGTGATGATGAAGCCCAAAAACTTCCCGCTGGATACACCCAAAAAGGACTTCGTAGGGTTCATTTTCAAATTGTGCGCTCGTATTAGGTCGAATATCGTCCTTAGATCCTGCAGATGGTCTCCCTTGCAGTGACTCTTAACGGCTATATCGTCAACATAGCACTCCACTGTCTTGCGTAAGTGGTCTCTGAAGATGACGCTCATGGCTCTTTGATATGTGGCGCCGGCATTCTTCAAACCGAAAGGCATAACTGTGTAGCAGTACGTGCCAATTGGTGTTCGAAATGATGTATGCTTTTCGTTGTCATGAGACATTTTGATTTGGTTGTACCCTGAGAAGCCGTCCATGAATGACATACTTTCGAAGCCACAGGTGTTGTCAATCATGATGTCCGTGATAGGGAGGGGAAATTCATCTTTGGGGTATGCCTCGTTCAGATTGTGGAAGTCGATGCAGATTCGAATCTTCCCATTCTTCTTGAGGATGGGTACTATGTTGGCGACCCAGTCAGGATGTTGTTCCTCACGAATGAAGCCGCTGGCTATCAGTTTATTGACTTTGGCTTCGATCGCGTCCATGATGCCTGGGCGGAAGTGTCGCTGTTGTTGCTTGACTGGCTTCGCATCTGGCCGAATGTTGAGTTTGTGAAGAGCAATGTCGAGATTTAACCCTGGCATGTCTTCGTAGCTCCAGACGAACACATCAATGTATTCTCTGACAAGTTCTAGCAGTGACTCCCGCTCTTCGTCTGCCAGGCTTTTACTGACGAAAATTGGTTTTGGAGAAGATTCGTTGTCAAGGTCAACCTGTATGACTTCATCTTCAGTAGGATGTTCTCTCAGCTTGAACCATTTTTCCCATTGTGCATCCAATTGCTGGGCCTACGGCTCTAGCTCGAGGATCTCGGGGATGTCTTCGTCTTCTTCGTAAGCGTCGGCGAATGCCATGTTGACTGACAAAACTTGTCTGAACACGTCTCCGATGCTGGTATCCGGGTCAGAAGTTGGTGACCCGGTTGAATGTGACTGCCAGTCGCATTCTTCATCTGAGCTCTCAGGGGTCGTAGTGGGCGTTACATACCCTAACCCGCATCGAGTTTTGCTATAGTAGTCCCGTGGTTTGTCCGCCGGGACTGGCGGCTTCAAAAGTAATCATCGCCCAGTGTCGTAGTTCAAACCTGGCGTCGTCTCCAGATCATACCCCTGTTTCTGCATGAGATATTTGGATTGGGGGCTATAGAGATACAGAGGCAGTCTTCCGGCATCTGACCCAAGGTCGGCTTCCTCTATGGTGAAAGGATGTGGGTCGTCCTTCCGGCCGAAGATGATTGGATGGTCCCCTCCCTCGATTATTCGGTAAGCGTCTTCTACTGGAGTAAGCTGGATCGTGGTGTGGACATTTGTCACCTGTGTGTAGGTGAGTGCCTATACCGTATTCCATAGCATACATTATACATAGCTTATTGAGCTCGGTGTAGTTCAAAGATAACCCTTTATTGATGAAGTAAGGTATCTTTTCTAGGGGATTATATCATCAGCGGAGGGAACATCAGTATGGATAGCCACATACTACGCTAGCTTCTGTTCCTCTTCGGCTACCCCCTGTGTAAATGTTGACTGAGAGGACGACCTGGGTAGCTTGATCGTCAGAGGTTCAGCTGATGGAGCAGAGCGCGGAGTTGTTGGCAGACTAGCGACCCCCAGTTTGGCATTTGATGTGGAGCGAGGAGTGGCTGGTTCGCTAGAAGTGTCAGACCTTGCATCGGGGTGACGACCCTTCTTGGGAAGGCGTATCGTCAGTGGCCTATTGGAGGGATCGAGCTTCTCCGTTTGGGGTTGACCGACTCTCGGCAGTCTGATTGTCAGTGGCCCCGTTGTGGGTCTCGGTACTTGGCCGGACCTTGGCAGCCGGATTATCATCTGCTTCTCCTACGTGGAGAGGCTGATCGCGTCCTTCCGCAGAGTGGCAGTAAGGGGTACGGACCTGCCCGGTTTGCGAGCTTGGAGGCATATCGTCAGAGGCTCTTCTGATCCTGTGGCTGTCTCGGTACTAGCTTGTACATCTCCTTCACCAAGGTGCTTCTTCGACTTTTCGTATAGGAAGGAGTCTGAGTAGTAAGATTCGACCCATTTGAAGGGATCGATATCAGCAAATTCTGTCTTCACGAAGCCGTGTTTGTCGACGTATTTGAAGCACTGGTGCAGCATGGAAGGCACGATCATATAATCGTATATCCATGGGTGTCCCAAGAGGATGTTGTAAGAAGTGTCTGCATCTATGACGTAGCAGGTGACTTCGGATTGGAGGTCGCCAATTTGACACTTCAGACGAATCTTCCTAATAGGGTAGCTCCTGCCCGAATTAAAACCGCTGATGGCGGTGCTTGTAGGTGTCAGGCGATGCATTAGGATGCGGAGATGATATAGCAGACCCTTCGGGATGATGCTTATGGAAGAGCCAGAATCAATGTGCATCCAATCCACCTTTACGTCGCCGATGTATCCAGTATAGTATAGTGGACGATCATGCAGATTATTTTTATGAGCATATATTGTGGGGTGAAGATGATGTTTGGCTTTGCGCCAGTGCAGGCACTGTCTTGGAGATCCACAGGTGAGTCCTCCCCGGTGAGGTTGGATTGAACCAAATAGGCATCGGCATTTTGGAGTGCTTCGCTCAATACAATACGAACGTCCTTGGCGAGCCTTAGGAGTTCGTACAGTGACAACTTAGCCGATGTGTTAGCCAATTGCGCTAAGATGTCAAAGTTGTAGGGCCTCTCTAGCCCTTGGGCTGTCTCTTTTTGGAAGGATTTGTCGAAGCGAGTCTCCCTCGGCCTAGGCTTGTCGGTCGTTGAAGGCTGAGCCGGTCCCGGAGCATCAGTTGTAGTGGGTTGATAATTTTCAGCTGGATATTCAACCATAGGTCGGGATTGCGCTCCAGACCGTGTGACGACGGCTGTAGCTTCCTCGATGTCTGTCGAGATTGTGTGGCAAGTCCTGGCTTTTGTACTTTTCTTCTTGTAGGTGGAAGATGGTGTGGGCCGAGTCACTTCTGACACCAAGCCTGGATGGATCCACATGACCTCCCCTCGTGATGTGGTGAGGGGTACTAGACCAGCAGCCTGATCTCGGGGAGGTGGAAGATTGGTAATCTCCATTGTCGCCAGAGGGATGGGGACCACCCCGTCTTGAGTTTCCGTTGGAGAAAAGCTGTCGAATTGTACCGACACCATATTGGCTGCCACCGTTACCTCTTCGAAATTGATGGCCAAAGCGTTCGAATCGATGAGATTTTAGATGTACCGTTTTAGCTGGTAGCAGTCGTGTGTGGCATGGTGGATGTAGCGATGATAATGGTAGTACTTTGGATTCTCCATCTCTGCCGGTCGCGGTTCCCGTCTTGGTGGAGGAAGCTGAATTCTGTCCTCTTGTATGAGCATGTCCAAGATGGGCTTGACGTGACCGTCTTCGAAGGAGTACGTGATCTGCGGCTATTGTTTGTCTGTTGGCTTTGGCTCAGGTTTTTGTACCGTGTCGGCCACCATAGCTTGCTTGCCCCTGCTGTCTCGATTGTTAGAGGAATTACCCCTATTGTCGTTGTTGGTGTTAGGACGTTTGCCCTTGTTCTCTCCGTCCGAGATGTGCAACCCCAATTGGCGAGCCTTCTTCAATCGTTCTTCCGCGCTTGTAGCGCTGATGATGAACGTCTTCCAATCCTTGAATTGACTTTCGCCCATCCAGAGACTGATCGTTGGAAGCAGTCTCTTTTGGCAAATTTCAATTAAGGAAGAATCCGAATTTCCGGAGGGCAGCTTTATGGCGGTTTGGCAGAATCGCTCAATGTAGTTCCTTGTCATCTCCTTCTCCCCTTGGACGACGTCCATGAGGGTGGACATGATGACGTCCTGCCCTACTTCGTAGAATCTCTCCAAGAACAGGCGCTTGAAGCCGACGAAGGAGTGGATGCAGTTGTCCGACAGATTGTGATACCAGTCGAAAATGACTCCTTCCAATGCCCCGACGAATAATCGGATGAGAATAGCATCGTCATGGGGCAGATGGTCGATGGTGACCTCAAAGTAAGTGATGTACCGACTCGCTGAGGTCTTGCCATCATAGGGATTGATGTTGAACGGCTTATATCTTGGTGGGAAGGGAACATCCCTCCATGCAGCCGGGTATGGTTGCCGTATTCTGAGGTCTTGAGAGTTTTCTCGGGCGTGAAACATGGCTCGGAGCTCCTGGACCTCTCTTCTTGCTTCCCTGGCATCATCTGCAGCGGTGGAAGCCGTTATTTCGAGAAGATTGTTGCACGGGTTCGGTGCCGCTGAGTTCGAGTCCGCATTGACCGCGGGACCCGTGCTTGTTTGGCCAGGTGTTCCTCCTTACAGAGTTGGAAGAGCCGCCTTGATTTCATCTACAGATTTGACCAAGGCCTGTAGTATGGCCTCCAGAGTGTCGATGCGCTGGCGATCACTGGAACCACTTTGATTGCTGTCCGTCATGAACACCATCCTTATATGATGAGAAACGGAAGGGACGGTGGAGGACGTATCCTCCGAGTCATGCCCATGTACCCAGAAGTCATCGGGATATGTGGGAATATTCTCTTCTGGTTCGGACTCGGAGGGAATAGTACCCCCGGCTTCAGAGCTTGCTTCATCTTGAGAGTCGTGGACGTCCTCGCGGACGCCAGCCTCGACTGTATCTGATGGGAGATTTGTCTCCCCAGGCTCGTCTTCTTGGAATATTGGATTGTTGTGAAGGCTCGGAGGGGTGCTACCCCCAGCCCCAGCAACCCTCTGCGTTATGGACGACGAGCCTCCCACTGTAGCAGATTTTGTCTTAGAGCGAGTACCTTAGAAAACTACCGTGGTGGGCACCCGCTTAGACGACAGTCTTTTAGTCGCAGTGGTTGAGGTCTTTGGGCTGGAAACATTCGTCTTCTTCCCCCTTCCATCAGCGGGGACTTTCCGAGCAGAGTTACAGGAGACGACGGGTAGTGCCTCATCTTCTGAAGATGGCTGTTGCAGTCTTTGAAAGACAGACTGCCGGTCTTCTTGCATCGTTGTGCCATTGTAGCAGCAGTTGACCATAATTTGGGTACAGTGACATCCGTGGGAGGACTCTTTGCATCTCGATGCATCTTTTCTTTCCTTGCATTTGTGGAGGATGGCCTCACACAAGTTAGATGGGTCTGGACCGACCATGTTTGCTCCCGGGATTTTGGGAGACTTTTGTGAACCTCCCTGTCCGTCTGCCGTCGGGGGCTGGACTCGAGTGGTTCTGTACAACTTCCCATCCGAGGCCCGCATAATAATTAGCGGGACGCCCTGATAGTCAGAGGTTGGGGCAGCTGACTGGGCTTGGTGGGCTCGCGCTGCCCTAGACTTCTTCCTTTTAGCACTCGCGGGTGCATAATAGGAAGAGTCCAAGTTGAATATCACAGAGTCTGGCTCATCACCCAGAGAATCATCAGGGTCAGGACCGCATGAGAGATGGTCGAAGACTGATTGAGAGAAGCGTGGAACAGCCGCTATGCGGCTAGGATTGGGAACCGTGCAGGCTGTCTGCATGCGGCTGTCTTTAGCTATCGGATGGGTTATCCTTGTGCGACTAGAAGTCACGACCGTACAGGCTGGCCGTATGCGGTTGGCAATTGTGGCCGCATGGGTTTTCTGCAAGCGATTGACTTCAGTAGCCGCATAAACTTCGTCCATGCGGTTGGCAACTGTAGCCGCATAAGCTATGCGGCTGACAGATGTGGCCGCATGAGTTTTCTTTCTGCGGTTTGCGGATGTAACCGTATAGGCTTTCTCCATGCGGCTAGAACCCTTATGCGGCTCGTATCGCATAGAGTTCCTCTTTGCCCCTACAAGTCCAGCATCATAATGTTTTCTTCTGCCAGACTTGGGGACAACAGAGTCATGTATGATCTGAAGTGGGGCCGCAGGATAGTCTTTTTTGCCGTCTTGAGCCACAGAGGGTATCTCTGCAAGAGCTTCAGTAGGAATGAAGGATCAGGGTCTCCACTCCTTGTGGGCCTTCTTTCTGTGGGCTCGCTTCTGGACTGGGCCAGCGCTCTTGTCGGAGAGCATTTCTTCGAACGCCTGTTGGTCGAACCGGGCGACCATCTTCTGTTGCGTGGAGCCAAGCTTGGCTGCATCCGATTGCGTCACCAACTCCTCAGCCGTAGAGAAGGTTGTCCCCAGCAGAGTCGCCATCGTGTTTGCCATGAAATATAAAAGAGCAGAACAGTTTTATAGGAGGACTGGACTTTTACTTCACGTTATAAACTCGTTTGTACAAAGAAAGCCTAGGGACGAAAACCTAGGTACAGCAATCTAAGTACAATTATTTATTTTTGATTCTGGGGGTGACGATAGAGGCTCGGGAAGGCGACGGCAGCTCTGCCTTACTCCTTGGACGATCGATATGCAGCCTTGGCTCCTGTGACGAGTTGGTTGGCATTGATGAAGAAATGCTCTTCTTGCTCTCCTCGTATTACTCTTCTGGCTTCTCTCTCTCTGGATTGATCTCTGTGGATTCTTCTCTCTGATTATTGGGGGGAGTATCTCTCTGTATGTGCGTATCTCTCTCTGTCAGTCTATCCCCATAAGGGAATGGCACCTTGCTATTTATAATAGTGGGAGCATCATTAGGGTTTACAATGATTACCTCTTGGAGATGGCGGCGGCCTGTGGATTGGTCAATCTAGGCCATTCGTTTTGATTGTGACGAATCTGGACCATTGAGTGTAGATTACACCAAATCTCATCAGCAATTAATGATGATTGGAATAAATCTTCCTCATAATGATCTTCTGATGTCTGTAAATAAATTTGATTTATTCTCCTATCACGTGTCCCAGATTATGGGGATTTGACCCAATCTTTGACTGCAATAAACCTGAGAAATTGATCGGCTTAGGACACATGTCCTAGGAACCACTGGGGAGATCTGAACCGCATGAAGATTGAGCCGCATAAGATTTGGGCCGCATAAAATTTGGGCCGCGTAAGATTTGGGCCGCGTGCCAGGGCTGCCTGGGTAGTGGCCCTCCCTCGAACCTTTGGACCGCATGGAGGTGATCATTGCGAGCCGCATAGGGATACATCCGCCTGAGCCGCATGGAAATGGTCCGCTTGAGCCGCATGGGAAGGCCTCCGTTTTGAGCCGCATGAGACTGTTTCGGCCTGAGCCGCATAGGAAGGCTTCATTCTGAACCGTATGAGAAATCTTTGCTCGAGCCGCATATGAACGCCCACATGGCAAGGCCACGTGGCATTTTTATAGATCTCGAGGGATTGTGTCAGAGATCTCTTTCTCTTTCCTAGGGGTCTGTCATTATGACAGAGTCATAATTGCCTCTCTTGTGTCAGGGCTGTCACTTTTTTCAGAGTTGTCAGCCGTCAAAGTAATTAATGCAGTATAGATCGGAGGGGAACACTGTTATGTCACGTGTCTTCTGAGCCGTATGGGATGTCTTGGGCCGCAAACTCCCTTATGCCGCATGACTCTCTGAGCCGCATGGGCTTTCTGAGCCGCATGGGGTTCCTTGGCCGCATGGGTCATTTTCTTTAATATTTCCATGCTTCTACAATAGCTATACCCTCGCCTCACGATGGGTAAAGCCTTATCCTATACGGTTCATAGCTTTCCATGGTGACTGGCCTTATCGTTCTATTGTATACAGGGTTTATAGCCGGTCGGATGGAAAGCCTGAGCATATTTTTCCCAAGCCGATCACATGACACACTAATAATTCAAGGCACCTTTTATATTTATTATCTTGGTGACTAAGTTCTATTCGGGAGAAGGGTTACAGCCCCGGTCCTTGTTTGGTTTAGGGGTTGTAACTCGGCTTCCGAATAGTTCCCAAGTTGTCCTATATACATTCATATCGTCGTCCTTTTCAGTACTGACATCATGATATGTATTTCCAGTTGATTTTGTCTTGTATTTCATTACACTGTCTCTTATAGAATTTGTCAATTCATATGGAATTGCTGTTGGTGTTTGTACTTGCTCATTTTCCTGACAGGATACCGTTGAAATATTACAGATGATTCCGAGGCTGATTGTCCGACCTACTATGGGGTAGAGTCTGACAGAGTAGACTTAGACCGTGGCTTGTTGGTAGAGCCACTAGATTTTGCTCACCCTGAGTAGTATAGCTAGTTAGGTTTGCCTGGCCTGCGAGCGAGCTAGCACTGTCAGTTGTAGTATCTATTATATATATTTTCTGAGACCATGGATGTTTGTGTATAGCTCTGACTTGTGAATCTTGGACTCATTTCCTGTTTCATCTATCGTATTTTCTTTTCCATGCTATCTACCTTAGTTTGATATATGTGATTGAGACTGTATTGCTATGTCACCTCCATTCAGAGTGTATATACTGTACAGGTACCTTTATCTGTTTTAGTCGTAGTATTTGCAGACCCTATATACAGCGTTCTACCGCCGATACTGCAGCGTAGGCTGGACGTAACCATGTGCTCGTGCCCCTTTTCAGGGTGCGGGTCGTGACACGTTTTGTAGTGGCCCATGTATGTCTGAGTCATAATTAGTACGATCTCGTAGTGGTGCTCGACTTAGAGTGCTAATTACGAGCCTGCGACTAGGACGTAGGATCTAGGGTATGATAGGAGTTACTCAATCACATTTTAGGAAATTTCTGATCTTTTGATTACCATGACAACTCTTCTTGCATTTGAATTCAATTGTCCTCCTTTGATAATATCTTATCATGTGCCATATTGATCTCTTGGGTTCAATTCATCTTCAGGATGACGGTGACTCATTCTCAGGTGGCAAGGCCTAGCACAGTTCCAGAGAGGTCAGATCCGGGAGGTCTTCCACCTCCGACTACGGGAGTAGCATTCGAGAGAGCAGTAGCCACAGTCCCTGCCCTTCAGGCAGGAGTAGCAGCGACAGTTCCCGGAGGTCTTCCACCTCCAGCTGAGGAAGCTGCAGTTCAGGGAGCTGCAACATCAGTCACTGCCCTTCCGGCGGGAGCAGCAGCAACGACGGTTCCAGGAGGTCTTCCACCTCCATCAGCGAGACCGTCCATAGTCATCCCTGACATTCTTCCACCGCCGCCTCAGTTACCGACAGATACTCAGGGGATGATAGCCCTTCTGCAGCAGATATTGCAGACACAGAGAGCACAAGCAGAGGCACAGCATCGTCAGACAGAGGTACTGTGACAGACTATGGAGAACTCGCATCAGCTAGCGATGGCAGCAGTGGAGAGAGGTGCACAGACTACAGTTCAGGGAGCACCAGATCAGCAGCAGGGTCAGGGGAGGCCCGGGACACACCTTGATTTCAGGAAGATGAGGCCGAGGGAGTTCAAGGGTACCGAGGGTATCCTATACGCGGATTACTGGCTAGAGGATGTCCAGCAGAGTCTGGAGTTGGCAGAGGTCCCGAGAGGTCTGTGGGTGACATCTGCAGCGAGCCAGTTCTTCGATATAGCGCTGACTTGGTACCGCACAGATCCGCGTACGTTAGTGAGAGGTTTGTCTTGGGAGGACTTCAGGAAACTCTTTAAGGAGATGTTCTACCCAGATGTAGTCTTGACAGCTTTGGAGGGGCAGTTTGCCAGTCTGGTGCAGGGGAACTCGTCGGTAGACGAGTATACAGCGGAGTTCTTCTGCCTGAGTAGGTTCGCACCTAGTTTGGTCCAGGATGAGGGGTGCAAGGCCCGAAAGTTTCGGAGGGGTCTTGTACATGCAGTACGCACTCGTACCTCTGGAAGACGTGACGCGACCTTCGAACAGATCCTGATGGAGGTGCAGATTACAGAGGAGGACTTCGACCTCAAGCCGAATAGGGGCAGTGACATTCTCGGAGCCAGCTTTAGTGCAGGGCCGGCGAAGCGCCCACATTTCCAGCAGAGGCAGTTTCAGCAGCAGCAGCCTTAGTTGCAGTTTCAGCAGGCACCGGTTCGTGCCTAGCAGCACCAGGGACAGGGCCGAAGACAAGACATCCAATGTGCCTTCTGTAAGAAGATGGGGCACACCCGGGAGGCTTGTAGGATGAAGCTGGGAGTCTATTTATTCTGTGGAGCTCCAGACCACCAGGTGAAGGACTGTGCGGTCCGTGCAGCCAGACAAGCAGGCCAGAACAGAGTGCAGCAGGCTATAGGAGGCTAGCAGGGGCGAGCTTTCGCCATGACGGTTGAGCCCACTCAGGCAGTAGCAGAGCATATAGCAGGTTCCAATCTTTCAAATCTCCGTTCCGTATTTGCCTTCTTATAAACTGTCTTGAACATTGATTCTATCTGTTCTTGATCGTTGGATGAAAATTGTTCTTTTGATGTGATTTCCTTCTGAGATAAGTCGTATGGGCTAGGTCGCCTCGATTATGAGATTTAGAATCCTCTAAGGTCATGCTAGCAGGCAGAGTGAGGACATATAGTCGGACTATGGACGTATTTCTCGGGTGTGGGAATTTAAGGTTTTTGCAGCCAAGCTAGCGGCAATGCAAAAATTTTAAATACCATAATTCTAGAGGTATGTACCGTAGTTGAGGACTCTGTGATTATCATAGCCTTGCTCACTGGCATGACGAAGATTCTGAGTATCATGATTATTGGACAGACGCATACGATTATCAAATTGTATGAATTTTCTGTGTTTGCTTCGTTTTAATTTTTGAGGATGAATTCTTTTAAGGTGGATAGACTTGGAGTTCTATTTAAGAGTAATTTCAAATTTTATAATTTTAGTCATTTAATTCCTGCTTTGATTTTTGAGATTTTAAATCATTTTAAATTTTTAGCCATGACTTGTGATTTGACATTTTACTATTGTTTGGTTTTAATTTCGAGGACAAAATTTTTTTAAGGTGGATAGATTTGTGACCCCCAGTTTCCAGAAACAGGGGTATTTTTGTCATTTTTAATTTTTGAATATTTTTGACATTATTTATTTATTTATAATATTATTTTGGGGTTATTTGAGTCGGGTTCGAATTTCAGCTCAATCCGACTTGAAACGGGGACCCGGGGTAGTTTTGACTCTAGTGGGACCCACACACTAGTTAGACATGGCCCACATAATATTAATTTTAGTTAGTAGTTAGACTAACTATTTATGGACATGTTTAGTTTAATTAGAGACTTAAAACTAGACTAATTTGACCTCAACCTTTAACCATTCTTAATTTAAATCAAATACGTCAAGTGGGGGCATTTTGGACATTTCTAATAGGGACACCTCACCCTTTTTGGGCAGCTACTATGGGAGGGATAAGGAGTGAGTCACTCTTCCATTTCATTTATCCATCCATTTCTCTCTCATGTTCTTTTCCAAATTTCTAGAGAGCAACCCCATTGATTTCATCTCCAATCAACTCCCTTCCACCAAATATTCATTTCTCTCTACTCCATGAAAGGAAGGAGCTAGCCAAGTTTGGGAGGATTCGGAGCTCGTTCGTGTCCTTTGGAATCTCTACGTGTCGGTGTAGTGCGGAAGGCTTTTTTTCTTTGAATCTCTCTTCCGGAAGGTATAATTCTCCTCTAATCCACCCCAACATGCATTATAGGATATTTGAACTCATAGGAATGACCCCATGGTTGTATCTCATTTGTGTCTATTCTTGCCATTTGGAGGTCATAGGAGTGTCCTTGTGTTGTGGTTGTGTCCTCGGGAAAAA